>VXAU01005522.1:25313-57148 GCA_013399695.1 Formicarius rufipectus | reverse complement strand
TTTTTTTCAATGCCTCAACCTAAAATTAGAACAACCCCATCTCCACATATGAAGTTTCTGACATTGGGGTTATGTTACAAGGGCACACTGATAATCTCTGCTGCTGAATTAAATTCCTCCCTCACTACATGTCCCAGCAAAGCAGCAACACTGATAAGAGTCTCACTCGGTGGGACCTTCTTGATTTTGTGATTTCATTCCAAGGCACAATCTTGCTGCAACCTTGGCCAGCTGGTTTTTTTTTTCCTCACATACTGTTGCCAAAAAAAAAAAAGAAAATTCAAAACCTGGTTTAGGAGCTGAATCCTGAGACAAGGGTTTGATCAGATACAGAAATCAAGAGGGTTGTATATGTATATATATATATATGTGTGTGTGTGTGTCTGTATTGATATTGTTATTCCTGCTACATTGATACAGACACAGGGAAATTCAGCCTTGTGGCCTCAGGAACCCCTTCAAAAGAAATGCCTCCAAGTCTTTCTCTCTATCTCCAACACCCAGATTTGGAGAACTCCTTACATGCTAATTCTGTGAAGGCTGAAATTAGAGTTCATTTCGGTTCTACATGCCAAGGCTTCTTTTTAAATTACTTGATAAAAGGTATAAGGAAGGGTGTTAAAACTAAAAAATTATGTTTTAAAGATAAACTGATGCTTGATGATTAAATTGCATATTTGAAAGAAGCAAAAATGCAAACGTAAAAGAAAAATACCAAGTAGACCAAAATATTATTTCTCAAAATATTCCTTAAAATAAGATATTTTCACACCGGTGTTGATCTCCCTCAAAGAAAGGTGACTGTGCTACACTTGGGCTGAGCTGTGTGGCTCATCATAGCCTGTAAAAATCTCAATTTATGTTCTTCATAGGATTTACAAGCTGTTTTCAAATGGCCTCCAAGCCTGCAGCAGTGACAATCCCCACACACACACATTGCAAACACTCCTCCTCTTTCATTCTTTGAGGCCTAAAATCCTGCAAATATCTGTTCCCCCACTCAGACAACCCAGGTGTGATTTTTCCACCCGTGCAGGACACCCCTCTCTCCCCGGGGACAGCAAATCCTTTCTCCCTAAAAGTTGCACATCCAGAGTGCAAGGAAAAGCAACATTTTCCATCTACAACAATCACCACCAAAATCAAATCGACACCCCCTGACTCCAGTGGGATTTTCTTCCCATTTCAGGATGAGGAGGGGCAGGACAAGAAAAGGGGAGATGTTTGACTGCAAAAAGCAAACCATTTGGGATTCCATCTTAACCCTCCCAATTGTTCCAGTCCACATCTTCAGTTTGGCCCCGTGAGTGTCAGTGTTGCCAGGCTCCTGACCCTTGGTCCCCCAGCAGCATCCTTTCCCTTTCCTCTTTTCCTTTCCTCTTTCCCTTTCTTTCTCCCTTTCCCCTTTCATTTTCTCTTTCCCCTTTCCTTTCCTTTCCTTTCCTTTCCTTTCCTTTCCTTTCCTTTCCTTTCCTTTCCTTTCCTTTCCTTTCCTTTCTTTTTCCTTTCCCTTTCCCTCATCTGAGGATCCAGGGAAACACCCATGTTGGTCTGCAGGGCTCCCACAGCTGAAACCATTCCAACCCTCTGTTCCACTCAGAATCAGCATCCCATGGAAGCAATTCTGCCCTAAGCCTGCAAGGAGCAAAGAGGGGCAGATATTCTGAAATCTCTCCTTGTTGCAATTGGAGCCCTTGCCAACCAGAAATGCTTCAGTAACAAATAGAAACCCAATAAAGCATGAAATGTAGCACTTTATATTTAATTATGGCCATTTCAATTGATTTTAGTTTCTCTCTGCAGGGTATATTTTGGGGTTTGGTTTGGGTTTTTACGTTTGCCACTCACTCATTACAGGGATTTAAATGTGTCCCTCAGTAGCTGCTTCACTGACAAACATGACATCTCTTGGCAATAAAAGGTTAAAATTCACTTTGCCCTCTGCCTATAACAGAAATACCTTTGCAAGCTAATGACTGTAACAGGCTGCTCTGTTCCTGAATAAACATTCAAGGGATTTCCTGAGGTGTTGTTCTGTTTTGTCTTTTCTTTCTTCCCCCCTCCCCATCTTTTTAATTGATGGAAAAGAATTTGGAGGGCACAGCCAGCTTAGATGTTATTTCAGTTAAAAATGTGTATATGTTGCCCTTCTATACACTTTTCAAACCCAAACCACACTTACACAGCTTCTGGATATTCATTTTATAGAAGGGAAAAAAAATAAATCTTTAAAGCTTATCCAACTCATCTCCTCCTGCCAGCTTTCCTCGCCAACTCTTTCTTAGTAATGCCAGTAAATGCCAAAAAAAGTCTGGTTTCAAGGACGTTGCTGTCTGTTGGACCCAAGGGGGAGGCAGTTCCTGCTGCACCTCCTCGATTTCGGGATCCCTCTGACCGGAGTGGGCAGCGTTAACACCGGAACACGCTTCCAGCTGCTCTGAGGACGAAGCCACCCCGTCCCCCTTCCTGCCTTTTCCTGCCCCTCATTCATTTCCAGGAACTCCCCCCTGCTCTGCACAGGCAGCTCCAGGGCCTGCCAAGGACTCGGCCCTTTTGGGGCAGGGATACTCTTGGCTGTCCCTCCCCACATATCCCAGAGCTTTGGTCTCGTCGCCCCTTGGCAGGAGCCGGCGCAGCCCTCCTCGGCCGGGACAAGATGTGCTCAACGTGGAACCAGCCAGGCAAGGATGAGGGAATGGGTGCAAACTGAAGTAAGCAATGTCATCTGAAAGACACCAGGACAGGGTTTCATCCAAGCTTGCCCATCTCCAGCACTCAACAAATTGCTTCCTCCACCAGGCAAAACTCAGGCATCTCTGTGAAGACCTGACCCTCCTCGTGAAGACCTGACCCTCCTCGTGAAGATCTGACCCTCCTCGTGAAGACCTGACCCTCCTCGTGAAGATCTGACCTTCCTCATGAAGCCCTGACCCTCTCCATGAAGCCCTGACCCTCCTCATGAAGACCTTACCCTCCTCGTGAAGACCTGACCCTCCTCATGAAGCCCTGACCCTCTCCATGAAGCCCTGACCCTCCTCATGAAGATCTGACCCTCCTCATGAAGACCTGACCCTCCTCATGAAGATCTGACCCTCCTTATGAAGACCTGACCCTCCTCATGAAGATCTGACCCTCCTCGTGAAGACCTGACCCTCCTCGTGAAGACCTGACCCTCCCCTCACCAGGCAGCAGCTCTGGCTGAAAGTGTTTGCTCCTGTGCCCCTTTAGGTGGCCGGAATATTAAAGATATTCTATAGGCTTCGCTTTAAACACCCAATGGAAGATGTTGCCACCTCAGAAGGAGGTGAAGTTGTGGCTGCTGCATCCCTGGAAGTGTTCCAGGCCAGGTTGGAGCAACCTGCTCTACTGGAAGGTGGCCCTGCCCATGGCACGGGGGTTGGCACAAGATGGTCTTGAAGGTCCTTTCTAACCCAAACCATTCTGTCATCCTATGAATTGCTGCAGACAAGGATGATTGGCTGGGAAGGGTTTGGCAGGTTCACCCCAAAAAGATGGTTTTTTATGCAGGAAATGCTCCTCCAAGGATGTGGTCAGTGGGAGAGAGAAGGAGGAAGCAAGGAGATGAACCCTGCCAAGGAACCACCTGGGAGCTCCTGGTGGAGGGAGAAGGGCAGGAGAGGAAAGGGGAACAAGGTCATGCAGCAGAAGCAAAATAAAGCTGATCCTAAGGCAGGAGACACAGTAAAGGCAAAGGAATGAGGGCAGGGCTGAGGAGCACTTCATTTCCTGAGCGTGATTCAAACTTCAGAGGAAACAACATATTCACCTCCTGGAACTTGGGCAGAGCATGAAAGGGCCATGACAGAGCCCGAGATCTGAACGGAGCTTAACACATTCTGGGGTGGAACAAGAGGGGCCAGAGCCCTCCTGGCATCAGTGGCCACGTCCTGCTGCGGTGCCAGGGTGAGCAAACACTCCCCCCCCTTAACACAACCAGGACCACCAGCACATCTGTGGTTACAGCGACCAGCAACACCACAGGGAGGCCAGGGATGAGGTGGAGCCCAGGAAAACACCTGCAGGCTCTGGCAGCACCCACCACACGCTCCCTGTGCAGGTGGGAATGCATCACACAAATTGTCCCCGAGTGCCTTCCATCCCAGGCTGCCCAAACCTCATCACTCCTGCACCTCCACAACGCTGCAGGTTGGAGATTTGAAGTGGAAACTGCAGTCCTCTTGCTCAGCTGAGCTCCAAAAGCCTCAGAACCAACTGTGTCCTTGAGGAAAGAGGGCCCACAAAAAGGGGCACACGGTTTCCACGGTGTAGGAATGGAGCACACACTTCCTGCCCTGGTATCCAAATGATCCAGATCATTTTTGCCCTTTCCACATAAGCATTTCAAAAAGAAGCTGGTAGGTTTTTGGGCAGTCATTTTATTGCCAGAAGAATAGCAACACCTTGAAGTCCTTTTATTGCCAAGCTATTCCTACTGCATTTTTAAAAAGCCTTGTTATGAATCCTAATTATTTCTTTTATCAGGTTTTAAATTGCATATAACCTCTCTGACTTCTCGTTACGACTCTGAAAAATGAGAAATACTCCTATAGAAGAGGCAAATCAACTGGGGTTTGCATAAATCACACTGAAATAGAATTCAGCAACAAAGGCATTGGACTTGTTAACTACAGGGCTCAGCAGTTGGACCAGTTAAATTTATGTCTTCATCCCTAAAATAAACCCTGAGTACAATTCACTTTACTAGGGCTTTCTGAAATAAGGATCTTCACCACATAATATGTCAGCAGCTCACAGTTTCCATGGTCCTCTCCTGCTCAGAGGACTCCAGTCCTTGGAAGGGCCCTGGGTCACCTGCAGGTCCTCAAGGGATTCCTTGCAGGAGCTGAACACTCCAGGGTTTGGTGGGACAGAGCCCGTCCAGGACCTGGGCTGTGCTCAGCTTCACTCAGGGCAGCCACAAGAGGAATTAAGAACAAGGGAGATTCTCCTTTTGCCCGTAAAAAAGCCATCACATGTTCAGAGCTGGAAAGCAAAGTATTACTCTAATCCAACGCTGAAATTCATACCTTACGCTCGCAAGATCTGTTGCAAGAGACAGGAGATGGCCAAGAAAAAGCTAAATTAATTCAATATGAAAGTGCCTCAGCACAAGCACTTCCCAGACCCAGCACAAGCTGAGCAAGAGCTGAGGTTTAGGTTTTAATCCCCCATTAAGGCATTGCTAACACGAAGTGCATCCCCGAGATAAAAGCACTTTTCTGTGCCATTTCATTACAAAAAGCCTGATCTGTGTGTTTGCCCGAAAACTCGCGTTGAACGTCACCGCTTCAGCACCACCAAGCGAGGAGTGGATTCCTCGAGCTCAGATCTGAGACACTACCTCATAGCTGGTGGGTCCCAAGAAGCCCCTCTGCAGAGCCCCACCAGGCCAAGTGCTGGCAGGGAGCAGCCGGGTGGTACTGGGAGGCAGAGCTCGCCCAGCACCATTATATCACTGCTGATCCTCCCTGGCCAAGTATGACAGAATTCCTCCAGCAGCTCAGCCTCTCACAAGCTCATGGAAGGGAGTTTCACCCTGTGGAGGTGCTGCAAAGTCCTCAGGAGAGGAGGAGGTGTCTGTCTGCTGGGCTGGTGGTGTAAAACTCTGTTGGTTGGCATAGCCACGGCAATGCCTGAGGGTTGTGTCGGGCATAAAGTGGCACACAGAGCTCCACAAACTTTCCACACTGCAGCACTTCAGCTAAAAAGGAAATGGACTCTTTTCTGGGATGAATCCCAATTGTTTAACACTTCCCAGGATGCCCAAGTGATTCAGGCAGGAAATGAATCCTAGTGGATCTAGTTGAAACCAGGGCACTGATTCAGTGCAGACAGAGAGAAGAATTTTCCCCACTCAGTCAGCAGCACAGAGTTTTTATTGGTGGTCCCAGCTCCAGGAATTTCTTAAGCCTGTAGCTGCTGTGTAAGATCCAGCAAGGCCCTGGAACCAGGGCACATTCACCAACACTTCTAAAAGACATCATAAATGAAATTATCAGATTGATCAATTGGCTGAACGGGGTTGGATTGGGTGGTACAGGGCTGGATGAGACGGGGACGTGTTTTCCTTCATGTGGATTTCCTCTTGCACAATATGAGGTGAGAGGAGTGGCTTTAAGTTGCTTTTGCTCCCCCAGTGAAGCAATTCCAGCCCTACCAACACAGAAACTCCCCTGATCACCAGAGGAGGTGACACTCTCCCTTTCCTAACAGGGTCCAGGCAAAACTCAGGCTGTTTCCAAATTAAACACAGAAGAGTTATTAAATAATAGAGCATGTTTGAACTAGTTAGCCCTCGCAGCTGCCCTACAAGGCAGGAGTATAGGCATAAAAAAGAGCAACAGAAACAGCAGATTGTTTACCAGGCTATTAAATTAATGACTTCCAGGCTATTAATTAAAGGCTTGAGGAGAGGATCTCCCGGAGAAGGTTATCGAGGATCAGTGGTGCTCCTCACACCACGGGGCTGCCTGTGCCAAGCTGCATTCCCAGCTGGTGACACAGCCTGACAGCCTGCACGGCTCTGCCTCTTATATTGGATGCTCATGACTCATAAAAAATATGGAGAGGACTATAAATTCTGTTTATGCCTCTCTCTCTCTCTTAAGAAATGTAAAACAAGTATGCAAAAGAGCTCAGAAAGCTGTCCTCTCAGTCTTCAAAGACTTTGTTTAAGCAGCACTGTGTGATTCCCCTTAATACAATTGTCTGGAAGTCTAAACTTTGGTAATTATTTCAAATGAAAAGGAACAGCAGGAGGCTCAGTTGAAGGGAATATAAACAATTATCACTTGCACGAAGGCTCTGCCAGTTAGGAAATAAACTTGAGTGGGTTTGCTCTTGAAGACACGGAGCACTAAATGAATCCTCTGACAGGGGGAGTCCCTCGGCTGGGTCTGTGCATCCAACCCTGCAGGGGAGACACACAGGGAACGAGCACAGCCCGGGATGGTGGGGAGGCTCTGGAAGGGATTTCCCAGAGAAAGATGTGGCTGCCTCATCCCTGGAAGTGTCCAAGGCCAGGTTGGATGGGGCTTGGAGCACCCTGGGCTGGTGGGAGGTGTCCCTGCCCATGGCAGGAGATGGAATGAGATCATCTTTAAGGTTCCCTCGAAGCCAAACCAGTCTGTGATACTGTGGTGTCCTTCTTCCTGCTGTACTGGTGTACCAGTAAGATCCTAATGATCCTGAAGCTGGTGTGCAGACCAAGACTCTGGATCAGAGACTGGATTATCATTGACTTCACTGATGTCTAAAGGTTTGGGGTGTATTTTGTAGCCCTTTAGGGTTGTAGAATTCTAGGCTTTTTGTTCACATATTAAGTGGTGTCAGGAGTCACTGAAGTCATTTTCTCACATATTCCTAAGCTTTCTGAAGGTCACTGTGTTTTGCAGAGACACTTGGAGACAAAAGAGGAGTCCAGAACCCTTGGAGCCGCTCCAGGGGGGCAACACTTGGGATTCTGGAGGGTGGGACACCAAGGGAAATGGGAATCATGGTTGGTTATGGATATCTTATATGTGAATTACTGGAAGATTATAAAACCTGTAACATCACTGGGGCAGGGGGTGTGCGTAGGCCTTGGGGTGTGGGCACCTCTGTGGGAGCTCCCAATAAAGGGATTTATCTCTCTTTCTCCATGAATGTTTTTCTGAGTGCCTCTTGTCCAGGATTTCAGGCATCATCGCCTCTCCTGACAGTTTGCAAGAGAAATACAATAGCAGAAAGGGAGGATCAAGCACGTCAGGCCCATCCTGCTTGGCAGCACCGAGTATGTTCTTGAACCTCCAGCACTATTACGGCGACTTTTGGACAAATTTAATTTCCTGTGCCTGCCAATGATTTTTTTTTGTTTGTTTCAATGACAAACACTCCCTTTTGCAGTAGGTGTTGAGTTAGGGCCTTACAGTGAAGGCACGGGAAAAATGCCCCGAGGAGAAGAGCTTCAGTGGAATATCCCACACCTGTGATGACCCTGGGGAACCACAGAGAGAACTAACCCCCGTCAGAGCTCACGATGCCTTTATGGACTGTGGAGAACTTCCCACCAACATTCACACACATCCAGAAGGCGCCATGAACAATCCTGACTCGGGTGTTTGCTTCTGAAGCCCATCCACAGCCCAGCACTGCGGGACTGAGGCGGGCAGGGATGCAGGAGCTGCTTCCCCAGGAGCCAGAGGAGATGCAGTGCATGCCAAGCAGCAAGAAATGGTAATCCCCTGCCACTTCACATGCAGAATCTTTTGAGCTGTGACAAGTGTACACTTAAAAACCAGAAGAAATATGGTCTAAATATATATTTTATAGCTGGCTTTCATCTTTATCTTCGCATTTCATTGCTCGAGTTTATACTCAAAGCATAACATAACACCGAGGAAGAAAAAAAAAGAGTGTTGCTACAAGAAAAGGAACTCTGCCTTCTCATCTTTCTTCCTCCCTTTTTTTAAAACACTTCTTGAGGATTTCAATTTGCAACCCTGATTTATTCCAGCCCAGCCAAAGGAAGGAAATGGATTCACACAAGCTCAGAATCTGGCCTTGAAAACTTAAACTTGGCAAAGCAGCATTAATGTTCTCTGAATCCACTGCCCCCCTCTCTCAAGGGGAAAAGAATTTCTGATTTATTTGGATTTAAAAGTCCTTGGTGTTGGAGTCAGAGCTGTTCTTCATCAGGGAACACTGAGCAGCTCTTGCCATCCTCTCTGCCCACCGTGGGCATCTTTCTTTCCCTCTGCCTGTCTCTAACCCCAACAGCAACTCCAATCTCTTGGTGTGGGCAAAGCCACGGAGCTCCAACTTCCTGCAAGGTGGGGGAGACGTTGCTCTTGCAATATCTTTTCTATACCTTGAGGTCAGTGACAGTATTTTAAAGGAGCCAGGTGAGACTCACAGTGATCCCAAGGGCTCGAGGGTCTAATCCATGGACACACATACCATGTGCATCTCCTTTCTAACAGTTCCAATATTTTTCAGAAGTTACACAGCAAAATTTGCTTGTCACCCTCCACCCATCACCGAAATTTAATGTCAAAAATCAAATTCACTGCCTCACTGGAAAGCTAGCTGGGCTGACAGGTCTCAAACTCAAAGCATTCCAGGGTTTCTCGTGTGGCTCTTCAGAAACCCCAGCCAGCCCCAGGGTGTCTGGCCACAGGTCCTCCAGTGCTTGTCCAGGTTCAAATTTGAGTTTCTTCATGGCAATTGTATCTTGACTGGAGCACACACCTCTGTATGGAGCAGTTTTACATTGTACTCAGATGGTTCCAGAGAGCAGAATTACAAAGGTGGGTCCACAAGCAGCAAAACAAGCCAAGCATCACCCAGCAAGGAAAGCTGCACCTCACTCGCTCGTGTGCTCCCGGGAAATTCAGGGGGTGAAATCTTCCAAAGCACCTGGGCAGCCTCAGGATGAGTTCTGAGTCCCTGCAGGTGCCAGGGGTGGAATCACAGATCCTGCACTGCCAAGGCTGGAGGAGAAGCCCACACCTGAGCGACAGGTGCCACAACCCCAGGTCTCTGTGTTTACCTGCTGAATTGCTCACCTCCTACACCCACAAAACACTTCCAACTTCCCAGGAACCCGCTGCATTTTCAAATCTGGACTAAGCCCTGGGCACAAAGCCAACCCCATGGATCAGTGTGTCCCTCTGGGAACAGGAATGGCAGCTCAGGGTGATGCCACGCTGGGATCTTCCCCCAGCATGGCACATGCTCTCTGCCTGCCCTGGATGTGGCAGGCAGCATTTCCCACACTTAGGACCTTCTAAGCACAGAAAAAGAGCCAAAAAAGCCCTGAGTGCCCAAGTGAAATGCTCCCATGTCTTCTCCAAGGGGAGCCACGTGCTCCAGGCTCTGAGCTGACATGACTGCTCTTAACCTGAGTTCCTGACATGCAGGGATGTGGCACATGTTAACACACCCCAGCATGGCACATACTCCCTGCCTGTCCTGGATGCTCCTTGGCAGGCAGCATTTCCAAGCCTCATGACCTCCTAAGCACGGAAAAAGAGCCAAAAAAGTGCCCATGTGAAATGCTCCCTGGTCTTCTCCAAGGGGAGCCACGTGCTCTAAGCTGACACGACTGCTCTTACCTGAGCTCCTGACGTGCAGGGATCTGGCACACATTAACCAGCATGTGTCCCTAACAGGGTGTGAGGATAAAAGCTGAAGCCAAACAGATGGTCTTCTGAAAAATCTTCCCTAAAGTGCTCTGTGTGTGCTAAAACATCACTTACCCAACGCTCATCAAGCTTGGCTTGATCTGCGAGTCTCAAGCCAAGTTTGAAGGAAAATATTCAGCTGGAAACATGCAGGGGGAAAGGGTCTTTTCCCTGCACTTGGATAATCTAAAAATGAAACCGTTTTCTTCAAAACTCACAAGACTTTAGGAGAAATAGAACCCAACCCTCTTGGGTTTAAACCAAGCACAAAAGCTGCCAGGAGAAATGTTAGCAACCCCTAACTAGGTGAACAGCGTTGCACAGTTGCAAAACCAGGCAGGTATTTCTGGAGTTGCTTCCCTTAAGTATCCAGATTTTATTTTTGAAAGGTATTTCACTCTACAGGACAAGGAGAAATGGCCCTAAGTTGGGCCTGGGGAGGTTCAGGTTGGATATTAGGAAAGATGTCCTCACTAAAACAGGGGCTCAGCATTGGATCAGGGCAGGGTTGGAGTCCCCAGCCCTGGAGGTGTACAAGAAACACAGCGCTCTGGTTTAGTTGTCAAGGTGGGGATGGGTCAAAGGCTGGACTTGATGATCTTCTTGGAGGTCTTTTCCAAGCTCAGTGGTTTGTCTAAACTGTTGACATGAGCACACTGTGGTGACTTAGCCACTCATACCCATCTCTTTAAACAAGAAAGAAGCAACAGGACTTCAGAACTGGTACAACCACCACGAGATCCTGGTCTTGGTCCCTCAGAGCTTTGACTTGAGGTGGGGAAGGTGAAGAAAAGATTGATCTGCCCAGTAAATGATTGGTTCTCTCCAGAAAAAAAATCCCCATTGTATTTATACTTGGGGAATCCCAAATTCTTTAAATATGATTTAATTACAGGCCTGAATTTAAAATTGGGCTTTGCCTACCATTAATTTGAACTGCCAGTCTTAGGAAGCACCAAAATAACTTTATGTCCCTGAAAAAGTACACCCCAACTGTATTAAAGTAAAACAAGGCTAAAGCCAAGAAGCTTTTATTTTTTTTTTCTTATTAAATGGCATTTTCTTGCTGCTGCTGAGCAGGTCTGTGTGTTTGTGCCATTAGAAAGGGTGATTGGGCTCAGGTTTTTTTGCTCCTGCACAGCCCTCAAGGAGAAAGTCATTAGCCTAATAATCATCCCTGACAGCTTCCAAATGAGAGATTCCAACAGATATTGCAGGGACTCCTGGGGTAAATAAAAGCCAGTTTTATCTGCAGGATGGGAGAGAAGGAGCCCAGTGCGCTGAATGACAGTGTGCTGCCCAGGGACTAATTGCTAAGCAGGAGTATTTATGGGCAGAGGTTTGGGGAATGGGGCTATCACTGCCAGGCAATTATCCATACACGAATAACTTTAATACTTGGGCACTTTTATAGCCACTCCATTATTTATTTTACTATATATTCTATTGCAACACCATTCCCCTGCTTACAAGTACATACTTCTTTTCACTTCATACACAATTAAAATAAAACCGAGGAACACTTTGAAATGAGTGGAAGAACAATAGATCCTATTTAAGCATCAAGTGCAACAGTATTTAACTTTTGTGCTTTTGATCAATATTTATGTGACAAGCTATTCATTACTCTTCTCCTCTACCACTTTAAAGCTGCTGCTCTTCCCACAGCCTGATGTGCACTTTTGTGTATTTAATTTATGTTTCCATGGAAAAGAAGTATTCAGAGAGGGGGGAGGAAGTGCTGATACAGCACGTGGATCTTTCTAGCAAGCCACAAATCTTTTCTAATGTTCATCTTAAACTGAAAGTAATTCTGGGAAACAAATTAATGATATAAATCACATTATCATTGCTCACATAAAGATCCTCTGCTGTAACTCTCTCAGAAAGCTACAGAGAGTAGCTAAAAGGCCTCTATGTGGAGAATGCCTGTTTCTAATTAAATGACCTAAAAATAGAGTTGCACAGACATCCAGGACCAAGCCATCTGTGTTATCTCTCCAAGATAAGCCCTACACACCCACTATGATACCCCTTTCATCACTGCAGAGATTCAAAACTGGGGCTGGCCCTTCTTCCCTCTTTAGGAAGGGAAAAACACAAAAGAAAGCAAAATTTTAAGCCAGACAAGATTTGATTTTTTTGAAGGTCAGAGCCCTTGTTTTGGAATCGGGTTTCACACCTACTTCTGTCAATCAGCAACGTGATTCAAAGCCTCATCCTGCAAGTGGTGGCAGCAAAGGAGGATTTCTCCATGAAGCACCTTCCCAATGCAGCAAACCAAGCTGTCTCTAAAGGGCTCCCTGCATTGTTTTTACGGGGTGATTTTAGCCTGGGTTTTTTTTTTCACTATTAAAAAAATTCAGCTTTTTTCCTCTGCATTCTGATAATTAAAAGAACAACATAAAAACTGAGATGGAACCAAACTGGACCCGAGTTAAAAGGCTGGGTAAGAGATTCCCAAGACATCTTTGCTGACTATAAACAACAAACTGTCTTCACACTTCAAGGAGAGCAGACAGAGAGAAAACAGCCTTTTTCTCCTAAAAGCAACCACCCTTATTATCCGCCAATGTCTGAGGGCAGGGGGTGGGGGGAAAGAAAGGAGAAAAACTTCCCAGAGCCTGCAAGAGGGGGAAACAATCTCTGTTTACACAGAGCCAGTGGCAGATCATCCCTTGGCAGGCAAAGGGAAAGCGGAGTGTGAAGGCAGAGCCACCGCTGACTCCCAATCCAGCTCTTGGGATGGAATTTGGGAGCCACCTCCCCAAAGAGGTCATTAATTCCCTGCAGGTTATCAGAGGTTTCTGTAGCTGAATTTTAGTAAAAGTGGGGTCTATCCAGGGTGGTCTCTGGTGGAAGCTGCCAGAACTTCCCCTGTGCTGTGGAGCCAAGGACAGCCAGGGCCAGGAGGGACCTCCTGCTGGGGGACAGAGTGGAGCCAATGAAGGATCCCAGTGCCAGCTCTGGGATCACAGAGGGAAGAATTCAGGAGTGTGGGGCAGTTGGGAATTGCAGCCATGGGAGAACAACACAGAGCCCAAGGTGGGAGCAGGAGGAGGAGAAGGAGGGACCCCACACTGGAGCAGGGGGGGAAGGACTGAAAGCTGTGCCCCCCCTGCAGCCCCTGGAGATCCCTCGGGGTGCACAGACCCCCCTGCAGCCCATGGGGTGACCCCCAGGACAAGAGCAATGGCAGAACCACCAACTGCAAACCCACATCCCCTGCTCCCTGGAACTGCTGGAGGGAAGGAGGAGCGGGAGGAGAAAGGGGTTCTTAAGGCTGATTTATTTCTTTTTAGTTTTCTTACTTTTTTAGTTCTTCTCTTGTTAGTAATAAATTTCAGTATTCAGCCCCTCTGAGTTTGCTTTGCCATTATCTCTCAGCTGGTTTTTTGCCTTTTCTCCTTTTCCTTTCCCTGTGGGAAAGGGGGCCTTGGAGGTTTGGGTGGACACCAGGTGAAAACCATCACCCAGGTGATGGCTGAGGCTGCAGCCAGCACAGCAACACGAGTCCCACTGTTCCTCAAAGCTCTCCCACCGTGCTGGTTGTTGTCTTGGCCCCTCCCTCAGCTCTGGGGCTGTTTGGCTGTTCCAGGGTATCATTTCAAGCAACAAATGTTTACCCATTTTAAAAAGTCATTTCAACTTAAGCTTCCACTTCTGCCGTCAGGAAGAAGAATGAACTTTGCAGGGAAAAGGTATTAATTTTAACCAAAGACCTCATCCATTTCTCAGCTAAGTAACAATTCGAGACACACAACAGCAACAAATATAAAAAGCATTCTATAACCTACATTATCAACCTATGAGATCAAACCATGATGAAAAAAGCGCAATTAATTCCCCCTAAAGTTTTAAATTAAATAACAGGCAAAATGAAGACTAACCTGTGAATAAATGTCATTTATTGGCCTCCACGCTTCTCCATTCAAAAGGAGGGGAACTGTTATCTCATAATCTTTCGACTGATCCTTTGACATCTCCTGCCTCCAGGACTCCACTTTGCTGTCCACATTCTCACCTAAGGAGAGGGAGAAGCACCTCAGGTTAGTCACGACGACCATCTGACAACACAAGCCTTGTTATTTAAGGCACCTGGCAGCATCCTTGAAAAGGAAACTATTCAGGAAAGAATTAAACATTAAAACACCGTTGGGGTCACCCTGTCAGTGTCAAAACCCACTAGAGAGCTGGGCTTCAGGGAGAGGAGCTGGAGGTGGAGCAGAAGACACAGAGTGCACGTGAGGACCAGAGATCCCAGGATGCAAAGACACGGGGATCAAGGATGCACGTTCCCATTAGTGGGGAATCAAAGTCTGGAAGAGAACATAAACCCTCACTGAAATAACACTCCACTCCTACACAGGCAGATGACTTCCAGTCGTGCTAGCAGGTCAAAAAGCTGTTGGCATGCAACGTTTATCAAGTATTTTTCCCCTCCCTAAACATGCTGATAGCCCTGTGCCTGTCAAAGCAGAGCCCTGAAACCAGAACCACAGGAACAGAGCTGGAAAAGGCCCTGAGAAGAAAGCTTCAAGAGAAGACAGGGGTGGCTTCCAGGTGCCATGGGACTGTCCAACCACTGGCAGGGTTTGCCACGTGCTTGACTGCCCATCACACTGACCCCTCTGGTGCCCTTGGACCCCACGAGGATGAGACCTGAGTCTTCACAGGTGCTCTAGAAATGTGCCCATCCTGCATTAAAATGGACAAAGGGCAGGGTTACTCCTCCTTTCCCCCATCTCCTTGGAAGGTGATGGGGCAGAGTTTTGGCAGCTAAACCATGTCCAGGGCTGAGCCAGGTATGGGAGAGAGAGGAGAGCTGCAGGGTCAGAGCTGCCCACAGTGCCCAGTGCTGCCATCCCAGCAGCCTGACCCGCCCTCTGTGCTCACCTGACACGCTCTGAGGATCAAGAGTTGTATTTTGAGCAGAATTACCCCCATTAAATAATTGTTAGAATGAGCTTGAAAGCATCTCTGCAGTCATCAGGGTGAAGTCATATGGTGACAGAAAGACAAGTTTGGTGTTTTCCAACATGCTTTTAAAAATATGACACTGCCTAAAACACCAAAAAACAAAACAAAACAAATCCAAGGTAAAAAGATAAAGAATATTGGAGAGAGGAAAGCTGCTGGTTATACAGGGTTCTTACACCCCCCCAGCACAGCCCAAGCCCAGCTGACAGGGGGCTGGGAAGACCCAGTGGCAGTCCTTGGAAGGGATGGTCCAAACCTGGCTCAAGGTTGGGTTCACCCCTCTGCAGGTGTTTGAGATACCATCTCATGTGCCAAAGAGGGTCTGGACAGAACCTCAAGCCCTTTATTCTCATTGTCAGGCATGCAGCTCCCTGCACAGAGCAGAAATTTATGGAGCATATCTCAGAGAAATGAGAAAAGTTTGGCTCCGGCCCTGATCTCCTTTTTCTCTTGGCTCACTAGAGCAGCCTCAACTCCACGAAGAAAATGACTCCTCAGGCCCTTCTATTATCTTGCAGGATTTGCATTCTGAAAGTTTCATGAGCTCCAAATTTGAAGGAACCCTGTGAGGATCCTGATCCTGCCATGTCTGGGTGGCTTCCACGGAGCTGCAGGAGATACCAGGAAGCACCAAAGCCTTTCTGCTACTCCTCCATCTGCAAGTTGCCTCTCTGATCAATCCTGCACAGTGTTCACTTCCCAGCATTACCCAAGCCAGAAGAAGGAGGGGAGGGACCAGCATTTGTGTCTCATTCCCCAAACAGACTCCAAAAGTGCACCAGCTATAAAAATATCACGGGATAAGGGAAGAAACTCTACCCCAAGTGTGGTTCCACTCTGCCACTCCTCCTCCTCCTCTCCCCTGCCACGGAAGGGATGCTCATGGTGCACAACAAAGGCAGGTTCCAGTGAGCAAATTCCATCTGACACACGTGGTTATTTATCTGGACCCAGGCATTGTGCAGAAGTGTTGATAGTCTGGAGACAGGCATCAGGACAGCTTTATGGGCAGCAGTTGTATCTTTATTGGAAAAGATAATTTATTTGGGGGAAACAAGGCAGACAAGCTGCAGGGACTTGCAAACCCTTCCGAAGCCACAGCAGTTCTGAAACACGAGATCAATTTCTGTCTCGTTGCTTTCCTTCCAGCAGATATTTGGCTGCTTATCTGAATGTTTGTATTTAAATTATTGGGTGTGATAAAAATCCCGGCTTCCTGCGGCAGGCAGAGGAAGCACAGCAGCCCAGGGCTGGGCCCCAGGGCTGGAGAGACTTTGGGCATGGGCTGGAAGTTCTGCACTTGCTGAAGTCCCAGCTGCCCTCAGTGTGAGACAGGCACAGTGCAAAGAGCAGCGCTTTTTGGGGATTGTTTTCATGGGCCATGAATGTTCCTGAAAAACTACAGAATGAAGAAGCTTCTTTAACTGATAGAGGGACTCGAGATCAGGCTTTGAGTATCAGAGCACGAGGAAGACAAAAAAAGGGAGAGTTTTTTAAATAGAATTCTCCAGTCTGGTGGCAAAGCTTCAGAGAACCCTCTAAATGAGGGGTCAGAGCCAGTGAAGAGCAGCCCACACTTCCCCATCTGAGTGGGAAGGGTCTCAAAAGTGTGAGACAGGCACAGTGCAAAGAGCAGTGCTTTGCTCCTGGGAGGGGATTATTTTCATGGGCCACAAATGTTTCTGAAAAACTACAGAATGAAGAGACTTCTTTAACTGATAGAGATCAGGCTTTGAGTATCAGAGCACGAGGAAGACAAAAAAAGGGAGAGTTTTTTAAATAGAATTCTCCAGTCTGGTGGCAAAGCTTCAGAGAACCCTCTAAATGAGGGGTCAGAGCCAGTGAAGAGCAGCCCACACTTCCCCATCTGAGTGGGAAGGGTCTCAAAAGTGTGAGACAGGCACAGTGCAAAGAGCAGTGCTTTGCTCCTGGGAGGGGATTATTTTCATGGGCCACAAATGTTTCTGAAAAACTACAGAATGAAGAGACTTCTATAACTGATAGAGATCAGGCTTTGAGTATCAGAGCACGAGGAAGACAAAAAAAGGGAGAGTTTTTTAAATAGAATGCTCCAGTCTGGTGGCAAAGCTTCAGAGGACCCTCTAAATGAGGGGGCAGAGCCAGTGAAGAGCAGCCCACACTTCCCCATCTGAGTGGGAAGGGTCTGAAGGGCCACAGAGCCTGACCAAGCAGCAGGACACAGATATGGGAAGATGCTAAATCAGGAGGAGGGGAAAAAAAACCCCAAAACCACAGAAAAAATTACATAGAAAAAGAGGCCCAAAAAATTAAAGTGGGCATGGAAGTTGAAGTGTGCAGAAGACTTTAAAAGACTGGGGCAAAATCGGGCATGCGCAGGGGTGGGAGGGCTGCTGGCAACCCTGGAGAAGCTCCAGCATGGACAGGGCTGGAAGCACCAAGGGATTGAGCCTGGTGAGGGATGTTTCACCCAACCTCTTGCACAACAAAACACAGTCCCAGTTCTCTTCTGCTGTTTTTGGGCCACCCATGTCTGAGTGCAAGCCCAGCCCTCCCAAGGAGCATCCAAGGGCCACCAGGAGAGGAGCCTGAGGGGATGGGACAGGACGTGTGTGCTACGGAAACAAGGGTTTCCATCCCCTCAGTCCCAGCCCTGAGCCCCCAGAGCCGTCCTTCCTCACACACACAGACGTGCTGCCATTTCCTCCTTGCCACCCTCCACCTCCCTCAGCCATTCTCACTGGGATTTCTTGGAAGCTGGGACCAGTAGAGTTGTTGGTGTCACATGGACAAGGAGGTCTCTTCTCCACGGGGACTCCTGGTGCTACAGCAACATAAAGAGTGCAATAACTGAAATCAGAGAATGGACATCTCAGAGAGGGAAGTCAGGCCATCTGCAACCCCAGAAACCTTTATCAGAGCCAGGTGTCCTCTCTCTTGTGCCACATGGACCTCCTCACTCACCAGCTTCTTTGCCACGTCACTGAAGTGGTGTCCAGCCCCTCCTGACACAGGCTCATCTCCCACCTCCTCACCTGAAAACCTTCACAGTTGTGTCTGTTTTCTCTTCTCAGCCTGCACTGAATGGAACTCTTTTGATCCCACAAGCTGATGCAGTGTCCTTTATTCTTCTTTAATATATGAAATATATAAAACCTACTTTTTACCAACAGTGAGAAGTTGTTACCTGTCAGTGACTTCTGTGGAGCTTGAATATTTCTCACCTGCCGTGTACCTCTACAACTTTTACTCCTTGCACAGATCATACAAGGACTTGTTGGCAAAGAAGTGAAGAAGAGTTTTCATCCTCTTGCTTTGTATTTCAGCTCCTCTGAGCTCTGTGCAAAAGAAACTCTGAGCTCGTGAGGTGACATTCTGCCTCCTGAAGGAGCCCAGACACACTCCAGCTTTGCATTTGCTGGAAATTAATAAGCTTTTAGTGAGGCAGAGCAATTTATTTGTCCTCATGATCAATGAGAGGTGAATGTTGCCAATGCTGAGGGGCTATGGATGAAATGGGATGAAGTGGAAGGGAAAACAGAATGTGTCCCACCAGATGCACACCCCATATATTAATCAATATATGAGGTTATATTAACCTATATTATTGAACCTTGGTGGAAACCTTCCCTTGCCTGGAAGGTCAGGGATGTGCTTGGGTAGACTCTTCTTCCTACCCTGTTTGACCCCATTTTTAAATTTCCCAAGTTCACCACCCAAGTTCAACCCTTTGCTCCAGTCTGTGAGTTACTGGATTCTCCTGGAATATTCCTGTCCTTCCATCATCTCCTAACTTGGAACACTGGATTTCAGGAGGACATTTGAGTAGGGCTGCTGATAAAAATACTAGGACTAATCCTAATGTATTTTTGAACCTTGGTGGAGACCTTCCCTTGCCTGGAGAGTCAGGGATGTGCTTGGGTAGACTCTTCTTCCTACCCTGTTTCACCCCCTTCTTAAATTTCCCAAGTTCACCTCCACCTTGAAGGGCACCTTGGTCCTGCTCTCTCAGTGTGTAAACCTGGTAATCTGAGATGGAAAAAGTCCTGGTTTGAGTCTGGAGGTGTGCCAGGGCTGGTTGTGCTCCTCTGGAGCAGCACAGGAGAGGAGTCAGACCTGGGGTGGTTTATCAACACCATCCATCTGTGCTCACTGAGCTTCACAGGAAGCTCAGCTGGGCTTCCTTCCCACTGGGAATGGGCACCCTCTGGGAGTCCCACACACACTGACACGACTCCCAGAACCACAGACTGGTTTGGGTTGGAAGGGACCTTAAAGATCACCTTGTTCCCACCCCCTGCCATGGGCAGGGACGTCTCCCACCAGCCCAGGCTGCTCCAAGTCCCGTCCAACCTGGCCTGGGACACTCCCAGGGATGGGGAGGTCACAGCTCCTCTGCCCAACCTCCCAGCCAGGAATTCCTTCCCAGTATCCCATCCATCCCTGCCCTCTGGCACTGGGAAGCCATTCCCTGTGTCCTGTCCCTCCATGCCTTGTCCCCAGTCCCTCTCCAGCTCTCCTGGAGCCCCTTTAGGCACTGGAAGGGGCTCTCAGGTCTCTCAGAGACCTAAACCTTCTCCAAGTGAACAGTCCCAACTCTCTCAGCCTGTCTTCACAGAAGAGCTGCTCCAGCATTGCACCAGTCCCAAGGTACTCAAGGCCTCTCACAGTCCCAGAAGCCCAAGAAAGCCCAGCCAGGACCCCAATGATACTGTGGGGTGCCCCCCTCCACCCCGAGCTGCAGCCCTTTCCCCACCACACTGTGCCCAGACACCCCTCATGGCACTTGCTGCTGAGTTATGAAAATAACAGAGGTGGGGGAACCTAAAAGGCTAAATTAAATTATCTCTGTGTTATCTTTTCTATGACAAATGGGCTCAGAATGGTCAGTCACAGCCTATCAACATCTTCCTCTGCAACAAAACACCAATGCACCAGAATAACCCTGGAGAGAAGAAAAGAACAGCACAAAGCAGACTTTCAGCAAAGCCAGAAGAGCGAAGGGCAGTGCTCTGTCCTGCAGGGCTTGGCAGTGCCCTGGAAGTCAGGAAGGATGTGCTTCATCCGTTTCCTTCCTCGTTTTCTTCGGCTTCCTCAGCTTAGTTAGAGGGATCCATGACCCGCCTGGGTCATTCCTGGCTGCAGAGCAAGGGATTTACACAGGGCTGCACCCAGCACTCACTCAGCCACCGGTTTGGGAGCAATCCCACAGGCTCTACTGCCAGACTGCTTCCCCTGGAACCTGGGGGACCTCTGCTCTGCCCAAAAAGCTGGGCAGGAATGCTCACAGAGCCACCACTGCCAGCAGCGATGCCCATCAGTTGCCCAGGAGCTTCATCTCCCCATCCGCACCTTTCCCCCCGTGTCTTTTTTGGGATGACTCTTCCATCACCTCCAGACTCAAACCAGGACTTTTTCCATCTCAGATTACCAGGTTTACACACTGAGAGAGCAGGACCAAGTACTGCCCTTCAAGGTGGAGGTGAACTTGGGAAATTTAAGAAGGGGGTGAAACAGGGTAGGAAGAAGAGTCTACCCAAGCACATCCCTGACTCTCCAGGCAAGGGAAGGTCTCCACCAAGGTTCAAAAATACATTAGGATTAGTCCTAGTATTTTTATCAGCAGCCCTACTCAAATGTCCTCGTGAAATCCAGTGCTCCAAGTTAGGAGATGATGGAATGACAGGAATATTCCAGGAGAATCCAGTAACTCACAGACTGGAGCAAAGGGTTGAACTTGGGTGGTGAACTTGGGAAATTTAAAAATGGGGTCAAACAGGGTAGGAAGAAGAGTCTACGCAAGCACATCACTGACCAGCCAGGCAAGGGAAGGTTTCCACCAAGGTTCAATAATATATTAAGATCAGTCCTAGTATTTTTATCAGCAGCCCTACTCAAATATCCTCCTGAAATCCAGTGCTCCAAGTTAGGAGATGATGGAATGACAGGAATATTCCAGGAGAATCCAATAACTCGCAGGCTGGAGCAAAGGGTTGAAACCAAGTAGGACAGGATGGTGAACTTGGGAAATACAAGGGAGTGAAACAGGGGAGGAAGAGGAGTCTACCCAAGCACATCACTGACCAGTCAGGCAAGAGAAGGTTTCCACCAAGGTTCAAAAATAAATTATTAGGATCAGTCCTAGTATTTTTATCAGCAGCCTTTACTCAATGTGCACAAGAATCCTCCTGAAATCCAGTGCCCAGAGTTAAGAGAGATGATGTGCACACAGATTGACAGGAATATTCCAGGAGAATCCAACAACTTGCAGGCTGGAACAAAGGGTTGAAACCGAGTGGTACAGGATGGAGAGTCACACCCTTAGGGAGCAGGAATTTTTCTGCATCACCATTAATCTTCAAAGGCAAGTGCCACCAGAATGACCCACACATGCTCTTCAGCATAACACTGATAATGCTACATCAAAAGAGGTGTTTCCAGGCAATATCAGATCTCCCAGGGACTCCTGGGAGCTGGAGATAGCAGCGCATCTGGAATGCTGGGGGCATTTCACCTCACCTCATGCACAGAAGATTAATGGAGCCTGGAGTTGGTGGACTGGAAAGGCTGCCACGGGGAGCAGGGAAGTGGAAAGACTGAATTACAAGAAGGGAACTAAAAGAATTATTTTACATAATCTAGAAAACCAAAGATGACAGGACCCATGATTGTCCTTTAGCTTTATATACCTCTTGGTATTTATCTTGCCAGTGCTGATATATTTATAGGTGGCAGGAGTATAAAGTGGCCATACATAAAGCAAGATAGGATTCCAATATAGAACTTCTGAGCACAGAGGATCACATCCAGCTCGTGTGCACCAAGGGGAAAAGAATTAAAAAAATCTACTTGCTTTAAATGGAAATTGTTAACATTAGGGCCCAGACTACATCAGGCAAAAAAAAAAAAGGCATCAACTGTCCAAGTATGTGGCCAAGGCATGGGGGTGTGTGATTTCAGGCCTCTATTTCACTCCACCTTCCAGCAAAAGCCTAAACATCACCCAAGCTAAACATTATCCAGGCACAGGTCTTGCAGAAACCACCTTCTAGAATGGTACCTGTTCTGGCTGGGACAGGAAAAATAAACTGGTGCTTAATAAATCATGGAATCCTAGAATGGTTTGGCTTGGAAGGGACCTTAAAGACCATTCAGTCCAAGCCCTGCCATGGGCAGGGACACCTTCCACCAGCCCAGGTTGCTCCAAGCCCCATCCAATCTGGCCGTTAATATTAAAAAAATGCAAAAAAAAAAGAATCATATTTGATAATAAATGTGAAAATGCTGCAAAATCAACCAGCACATGGTTTTCAGTGCATGAGGCTTAAAGAAAGGAAGCCCAATAACTTGCAGAGGGTCAAGTGAGCCAGAACTTGAATTTTGCCTGACAACAGACAGCCCTCCCAAGAGAAAGGACACAAAGCAGAGCTTCCACCACACTGATAAGGGGCTCCCCATGACCCCCTCGCAGCACTTACCCAGCTTTATAAAAGGCAGCACATGACACACCAGGCTCTGCCCCCCTCTGTATAGAAGCACAAAAGTCTGGCCAAGATTTGACTGTGCAGAAAGTAAAAATCTTATCTCTTGCACTACGGTTTTTACTAGTTCAAAATCATAAATTATTTTTTTTCCAGCTGACCTTTGCTCAGCTAAGCAGTGCACTGATTCTCTCTACAGAAACCTGGTAAAGTCAGTCCTTGCACGACCTGCCTGGAAAATCACTATTAAAAAAAATAATAGGAAAAAGAGGCAAACTACCTAACTAAACACAAAGTTTTACTTGTTTGCTCCTTCTCCCCCTCATTCCCAAACTCAAGAGCTCAGGCCTTTAAGCACAAGCAACTTTTGGAAAGCAGCTGATTCCGTGGATCTTCCTGAGCTTGAATCTCATCTTTTCCTTCACGTGCCCAAATTACTCTACAAACATCTCTAAAACGTGAAAAGTCAGCAAAGGTCTTTGATGAGCCTGAGGAGAGGCAGCACCAAGATGACCCCGTGCATCTCTGAATTTAAATTCCTACTCTTTTGGCTCCTCAAGGGCAAAGGTGCTGCCTCCAGGCTGGCCGGTGTGCCAGCGCTGAGCTGCTCCGGGCGCGACCCCACGGCACAGCCACGGATCTTCATCTCCAAGCAGCTCCACGAGCACCAACTGCCAGGATGAGAGACAGGACTTTGAGCCCCACTGAGCCCCACAAAAGACAAGAATTTGAGTATTTCAGGTTTGCAGTTCTAAGGACTACCTCCTGTCACCACTTGGCTCTTGCACTGAGTTATTCCTTTCCTAAATCGAGTTCTGCTGATGAAATAATCAGTGACAGGGAACGGCCCTGCCCCCGCTGGAATCCCAAAAACTCCAGGGAATAAGTCATGTGTTCAACGTTTGGACATGGCCACGGCAGGGAAAGCTTTAATTTGGAGGTGACTTGCTGTTCCTCTCCACCAAGTGCTCCGTGGTCGGTGTCACTGCAGGACCAGCTGAACAAACTAAGGACACGTATCAGGGCAAAAAAAAAATTGGAGAGAGAGGGGAATAAAAGAACAACTAAAATGTTGATTGTGGAACAACATACCCCCTAAGCAGTTGGATCATCTTAATCTTCCAGCTTCTGTAATACAACTGTTGGAAGGCTCCAAGTCTGTGCACAATAAAGTGCTTTATTCGGGGAACCATCTGACTCCATCAGTCACTCAAGCACATGTTTGGCACAGATTGAAAGTGAAAAGCAGAGCTAAGGCAATGCTTTTCAAAACTGAACTTGTCTTTCGAACACACATGGTTTATATATTGGTGTAATATCTATATAACTTTTCAGTTCTCATCTAGAGTAACGTCATGGCTGAAGTACAAAACGATGTCTGCTGCAGCAGGCACCGGCAGCTCCCGCTTGCCAAAAAGCCATTTACTAGGAAATTAAAAGGGAACTATCACACTTGACGGGTCCTCAGGAAGAAAAAAAAAAAAAAAAGACCTGTAAAAATAGCTTTTGTTCCTCCTAATTCCTGAATATTTCTCCAGTGAGGATGCTACACCTCCTCTTGCTGGAGAGCAGAGTTGCTACGAGCCCAGGCCAGCCGGTTCCTTCCTCCTCGTGGAGATGTGTCTCCTCCGATCGCTCACCACAGAGAGTCCCTCCCGCTGATGCAAACGCCAGTGGAGCAATCTGGGGAGAGCACGGGGTGATTAAAGCATAAGTAATGGGAGAAGGATTTGGGCTCTCCTTCTAGAAAATGCATCTTGGAATGCACTCAAGGAAAGCAGCCAGCAGATCTCAATATCCTCCCTGTGCTCCGGAACACGATGTGACAAGTGGAGTTGGGAGAACAACATTTGCCATTGACTGCAGGAGGGGGCAGGGAGGCTGCAGAGCGTTTCAAATAGCCCAAACCCAGCTTTATT
Source organism: Formicarius rufipectus (assembly GCA_013399695.1). Taxonomy (NCBI): domain Eukaryota; kingdom Metazoa; phylum Chordata; class Aves; order Passeriformes; family Formicariidae; genus Formicarius; species Formicarius rufipectus. The sequence goes on along the minus strand of VXAU01005522.1, from coordinate 32,605 downwards.
ATGTGTATAGAATATATACAGAAACTATATTTGGGAAACAGCTGTCCAGCCTCATTTGGGATGCTGTTACGTTTGACTGAAGAATTACTATTCAGAACCAGTCCAAAGTCAGAGTTGTCTTTTTCTCCTTTTTTTTTTTCCCCCTAGAAAAGAACAGTTCAAAATATGAGAAAAATAAAGCAGCAAAAGCACTGAACCAAAGGGCATTTTGGCACAGCAGGTGATGGGGGTGTATCAAGAGGTTCACCTCCACGGGAGAGCTCAGCGTGTGGAGTTCACGAAAGAGGGCAAGTTATAAATGCAAGACTCAACCCCAAAGGAGCTTTGGAAAGGATGTGACACAACAGCTTAGAAGAACTTCTGTCCTCTTGCTGCAAATCCTGCTTTAAGCTGCTGCTTTTCCAAGTCCAGGTGCACACCATGTCCACTGGTCCAGCCCTTCCTCCCTGTGAAAACGAGCAGGACAGGACTGATAACAGATGAACATCATCGAGGGCTGCACAGCGTCCTTGCCACGGGTGTTTCCAGGATGCCACAGTGAAGGATTGCCTAATCCCCAGCTCAGCATCACCCCAGTTTGGCTTCTGCTGGGGCACATCTGCTTCTTCCTAAAGTGCTGCCCCTTGCCCAGAGGCTCCCAGTCCCACAGGTTGTTGTTTTGGTTACCTCAGCCTTGCACCCCTCGGTTCCAGCGAGGCAGCACCTACCAAAGCCTCTCACCGAAGCAGAGAGAGACAACGACCTCTGCTTTACAGAGCTCCGAGGGCAAAGAAAAAGGTACTAAATATATATTCACTTTTCATCAATGAGGCCAGATAACGATGTGACAATCCAGGTGCAGTGCTCCTCCCCAGCTCCTCCCCTCCAAACCCTCATCAAGGGCAACTTTCACTGAATGAGGTTCAAATCACTCTCCAAAATACAATTTCCTCTCGGCCTTTCAGAAGGTACAGAAAAATCCTTCTCTCCAATGATTTACTGGCCTCCCTCCTCAAACACCGAGCTGGATTTGAGGGATGTTCCTTCCTGGCTGTGACCATCAGTGAAAAGCACTGCTGAGTGGGAGTGGAGCTGTGCTCCACACAAATCACTCACTCAGATGTTCTCTGGGAAATCACACCGAAAACACAGCAAATCCAGCCAGAGGGAATTTCAGTCTTAATTTTGGTTAAGAATGCACGGGAAGTGCTTTGCAGCTCTTTCCCAAGCCTTTTTAGAAAAGGAGCTACTGGGCTGGGGAGGAGCTCCCTCTGTCCATCAGGAGTTTTGGTTTGTATGGGAACACCTGCTACTCACCATGCAGCACAAAGAGAAAATCTAACTGCACCTGTACGAACAGAAACTGTCACTGAAGGCCCTCTTCTGGTTTTTAAGACATCAATGACAAGAAAACTTAGGGTTACTTAATGTTCTTGAAGCCACCTACCCTGCCCAGGTTTATGTGTCACCACAAACACCGGCTCGGTCCATAACTCCTGACTTTCCCCCGTTCCTTCAGGAGATGAGCTCCAGGAGTAAGGAACATTGATTTTTATGGTTTCCTCAGGGCAGGATACCTTCCCAGGTCACTAAAACAGCTTTGCTCATCCTGCCTGCACCTCCTCTGCTGCTGCCAAGCCCATCTTGAGCAATAGCACAGAACATCAGGAGCCAGATCCACGGAGGTGAGACAATTTATTCCAACAGAGGAGCAGACACACAAACCAGGAACGCAGACCACACAAAGTAAGCTCCTTCTTTCTAATCCCTGAAGATTTAAACTGAAAGGGGAGAGATTTAGACAAGATATTGGGGTGAAATTCCTCCCCTTGAGGGTGGGCAGAGAAGCTGTGGCTGTCCCTGGATCCCTGGAAGTGTCCAAGGGCAGGTTGGACGGGGCTTGGAGCATCCTGGGCTGGTGGGAGGTGTCCCTGCCCATGGCAGGGGGTGGGAATGGATGGGCTTTAACGTCCCTTCCAACCAAACCAGTCTGTGATCTCTTCTGCAATGACCCTGCACTTCCCCCCCCTTCAACCCAGAGTGTCTCTTCAGTGGGGTGGATGTTCCTCACTGAGGACGCAACAGATGCAGAAATGAATCCTATTTCCTCTGGAATGTTTACCTCATGTTTTCAAATCTGTGCCACAATGCAAGAGTGGACTTGAACCTGGAGACAGTGCAATGACCTCCAGTTCTAAAGGGAACAGGGACCAGAAGTGACATGCTCTTTCTGTCCCTGCATGCTGCAGATGGCATATTTTATTCTCAGCCCTCTCTGCCACCACAGTGCTCTCAGTGGCAGAAGAGGAATGCAATATGAACTTTAATGATGTGGGCTGAGTAGTTCTTCTCAAGCCTTCTAACTGTTGAATTAACAGAGGATCTTCAGTGAAGAACCATCAAGGCACACAGTGCTGCTGAATGGAGATCCTGGTCATGCTCAGCTCCACGTGTGATCAGGCCCATATGTTCACCTTATTAAATGTAGCTTTATAATAAAAATCTTTTCTTTTTAAATTCTTTTTATATCAAAACAATCCCATAAATACTTGGGTTCAATGAAGTTTATACCCTAATATATTCTTTCAAAAGTACCCAGTTGCACACGAGGTTTATTTACCTTCCAGCTGCTTTCAGAATTAGAACACACTGAATAAAAAGGGCAAGAAAAGAGCAAACTTTCACCATTGTCAGAAGGTTTTCACTTAATGCATGTGACATATACCATCAGACCAAATTTCCAGGGATTGACACAGTTCCTCTTAACAAATATCCCAAAATAAAGTAATTAAAGGTTCCTTTGTGCCAAATTCTGCATCCAGCTTTTTATGCCTTGATGTGCATTATCCAGCATGGCTAACAGACCACGAAACATTTCACTTCTTGCCTTATTACATCAGGCATTTTGGACAAGAAGGAATTTGTTCTTCTGATGAATGGTTGTAGCATGTTGACCTTGTGAATGGACAATCTCCCACCCCCAAACTAACCAAATATTTCTCCTCCTGGCTCCAAGTCAGGGAAAGCAGCAACTCATTTCTGTGGGGTATGAAAAAATTAGTGACTCAACAGGATTTCAACATTTCTGATTAGATGATGCAGTTCATCAGGTCACTTTCTGAAGCACCAATGCCAACAGAAGTGCCAACTCAATACCTCAAACGCTTGTGGGGGGCCATAAGAAGAGAAGGGTCAACATTCTGGAGCAGGGATCCAGTAAGAAACAATCCCTTTTCCTCAATTAGTAGGATCCTTTTATCAAAAAGATTAAGAATTGAGACAGTTTAAACACTGTGCTAGCCAAAACCAAAAGGGATTGATTGACCTTTTGGGTTGCACTGTCCCATCAAGAATCAACTGCAACCCTCCAAGAGATTTGCTCAAACTGTGGGTTTTTCATAAGTTGAAAGGGACCTTAAAGCTCATCCCCTCTGCCATGGGCAGGGACACCTTCCACCAGATCAGGTTGCTCCAAGCCACATCCAACCTGGTTTTAATTAAGTTTGTCCCAGATATGCCCTGGAGACTCAGCAGGAGCTCAGGGAAGATTCTTCAGGTGTGATTTGGGCCTTCAGTGCCAGAAAATCGTGGAGATGACATGCTTTTTGTCCTGGGAGAAACCTGAAAAGCCATTTGAAACGCAAGTACACGTGCATGCAACGGGGAGAGCAAGATCTGGGATGATGTGGAGTAAACCATAAGAAGTTGCAGGGCAAGAAGAGCCCTCAGAAAAAGGGATTGCATAAAATGCATGACCAGCATGAAGAGCCTGGCATCCCAAGCAGGATGGGGTGCTGGTGAGACCCAGAGCTGGGGAGAGCCTGCTGTGGCACAGCCTGGCTCTGTAACCTTAACAGTGTTGCAGCCCTATTTCCAAACACCCAAAAAGGTCCATTCCTGCTCTATAACAACTCTCCCAGCAAAAGTCAAGAGAAAAGCCACCCATCCAGGCCAGTTACTCAGACAATGCAGCTGAAGGCTCGCCCTTCTCGTGCCTCACCACAGCCCTGGAGCACAGACCTGCTGCCCTAAAGGGGCACGTGAGCACCAAGAAAATAAAGGCCAGCTGGAGTCCTGGCTCAGTGTGCACTGGCAGTGTGCGACCTGTCAGAAACACTAGTGATAAACCTCTCAGGATGAGGATAAGTGAGGTCTGAGCAAGGTTGGTGGAGCCTTTCCATGAGTTTGGCCTGTTGAAAACAGAATTCCATGAGCAGCAGCAGCAGTAGCAGCAGGGAGAGCCTTGGTGGAAGCATGAGAGCCCTGACCTGCTGCAGTCATGGGTCACTGGAGAAGTCGCCCCAGGGAAACCTCTGCACTGCCAGCAGGATGAAATGCCACCCAAAACACAGCCTGTCAACCATCAGCTCAAGGATGCTCTTTGTGGCTGGCTGGAGACTTTTCCATAAATTCCAACAAAAGCAGGAGATGAGACACCTGACAAAACCCCAGTGAGCTGGAGGTTAACGAGGCAAACACGATTTGGAGAGAGGGCATCACGTCCTCTGCTGGTGGATCTTGCTTGGCAAGCACCTGTGGAGCCTCATGGACAGTGGCAGCTCATGCCAGGCTGTCTGCAGGGGACCTGGTAGGGGCAATCATCAGACAAGGAGGTGATTATGCACAGACCAGAAATATGTGCCACGAGGCCTGGAATGGTTTGGAAGGAGACAGTATTTGTAAGTGAGCTCTGAAAGACACAGTGAGCTGCAGAAACCGAGTTGAGAGAGAGACAAGGCAAGGTTTCTTCTGCTGCAATTGATTTCCATTATACCCAGTGCAATTGCAATCAGTGACAAAAGAAACATCTGTCACAAAAGTTATTTTGGTGTAAAGTAAAGAACTGCAGGCTGCAGTTTTAGGATTTTCATTTTTTTCATGCCCAGAGAAGCTGTGGCTGCCCCATCCCTGGAAGTGTCCCAGGCCAGGTTGGACGGGGCTTGGAGCACCCTGGGCTGGTGGGAGGTGTCCCTGCCCATGGCAGGGGGTGGGATGAGATGATATTTAAGGTCCCTTCCAACCCAAACAATTCTGTGATTCTGTCATTCTACGATTCATTTTCCTGCTGTTTTCCCCAGATAACACCCAATATTTAAAAGAGATTTAAGAGTTTACACACAGCCACAACTCTCGAATGTCTGCTTACCCACCATCACTTTGTCTGCCCTGCAGATACAAGAAGGCCTTGACCACAAAAAGCTTATATAGGTGTAGATTTTAAAGCATTTGACTGAACCTATAAGATTAGATCTTATCCCATTATATATCTCTCTCCAGAAGGACGACAAAGCTAATTTTGCCTTGCTGGGGCCAGTACTCCAGTCACTTTTCCTTTCTGTCCATGAGGTCCTTCAGCCAGCAACCAAGAGCAATACTGAAAACTAGAAGGGCGATTGCAAACCCATAAAGACCAGAAAGAAAACATACTAAAAGTGAGCAGCAAGGCTGCTTTTAAATTGTCCAGCTCATAACTTGATAAATTCTGTTGAATATCAGAGCTGCTACTGGGGCACACCCACATCATGCACGTCTCTTTGCCACACTTCAAACCCAGTTTGCAAGGCTCAAACTTGTCTTAATCACCGAGCACGTGTTTATGGCAAGATTAGGACATCCTGGAAGGACCTCAGCTTGCTCCCTCCGTGCCCAGAGAAGGTGCAGGCAGTGAAGCCAGCTGAGGCAGGAGTTGCAGAGCTCCAGAATGCCTGGTGAGACTCGTGCCAGCACAGCTGAGAGGACTTTTCGTCACCGGGCGGCTTGGCCGGTGCAGAAACACACGGCTGCAACTTTCAGCACCTCCGTGACCAAGAAAGCAGAACATGCTCTGGCAAAGCTAAAGCTGTTCCCTATTTCCCCAGGAAAAAGGGGAATTAAGGAGGGGGTGCCTGCTGAGCACACTGGCTGCAGATGGGAAAGGGCAACTTAGAGGTATGTTGGGAAAGAAGAGGAGTAGGGAAGATGTAGCAAGGCAAACCCAAACATCACTGTTGGCCAAGCTTGGGCATCTAAAGATGGGCACCAGAGCCATGAACAGCCTGCACAAGCTTTACAGAGGGCTCAAGTCCTCACTGCAAATGTAACCTTAGACTCATATTAACCTTGGCTCCCAGGGAATCCCAAGCCACAGCTAACTGGATTTCCACCCCCTCTTACCACTGTTTTCACTCATTTGTGTGCTGGAGCCAAGTCAGTTTGCCTTCTACTTACTGTAAGACAACTACTCTGAAGCCTCTTGCCTCAAACTTCCCTGGATGCGCAGTCCTTTATCCTCTGTCCAAGTGCACCTCCAAACCATGGAGGGTCCTGACCAGCCTCAGAGAGGGGACACGTGCTGCTTCCACCCAAACGAGCCCACCCTTGACCCGTGAAAAGGGAACAGCCACAGGGGACCAACTTCTCCTCATCCACCTGAGGCTTTCTGCAGCTTTCATCCCAAATACACTGACTTTGAGTAAATACAAGCGCTGAAAAGGAGAAATTAAGACCCCTCGCGAAGGCAAAGAAAAGCTGCAGCTCTCGGTAATTCATTAACATAAATGCCAGGTGCCTAATGAGATGCAGCGCCTCGCCCTTCCCACCCCGGGATTTCAATGTTCCATTAATCCGTGCTAAAGTACCTCCCCACTTCCACTTAGCAAGTCCAGAGCCAAAGTCCCGGTGAAAGTCGCAGTCAAGGCATTCGGAGACAAGCAAATATTTACTAAGTGTAAAGTTACAATGAAAAAAAACCCAAAAACCAACAAGCCCCAAGATGAGTTTGTAGTAACACCCAGGGACACGGGCACCCCGCAGCGCTGTGACACGGATTTCCACAGGAGAGTCTCCCTCCCTCTCACATCAAATATGCACTGTCAGCTGCTGCTTTAGGAACAGGAGAGGGCCCGGGCCCTCCAGGGATTCCGGAATAAGCCCCAGACTTGCAGGATGAAGAGACGAGTCACTTTTCTAAGCTCCTCTTAACACGGAGAGCGCGGAGCCAGCGCTCCAAAACGCCTGCCCCAAAAGCCTGCCTTGCGCTCCCTTTGAATGGACACGGCGGCGAGAAAAGTTTCCCCCAGCCAGGACGCTTTTGCCATCACTAGTTGGCTTTTCCAGGCGATTTTTCCCGTCTGGAAACGGAGTCCAAACTCTGGCAACGCTCTCGGAGCCTGAATTCAGTCCCGGCAAGGGGAACACTTGGGGGGGGTGGGGGAGAATTTCCTCCTGGGACCACGCAGGGCACCCAAACACACATCGGGGACTTCCCGGGACCACCGCTCCATCCCAGGGGTCCCGGTGGGGCTGGGGGTGCGGGGCTGGGACACACAGATGGG
>VXAU01005522.1:0-24290 GCA_013399695.1 Formicarius rufipectus | reverse complement strand
TTTTTTTCTCCTTTTTTTTCCCCTTATTTTTGCTGGGGTTTGGAGCGGTTATTTGGATTTTTCTGGGTGTTTTGCCCCGGAACAGACGAGCCCCGCGGCCGTCCCTCCGCAGGGTCCGCAGCCAGCGCCGGGGGGCTCCGGGGTCCCTCCCCCCCATCCCGGATCCCAAGGTTTTCCCCACTTTTGCTCCACAAAAACCCCCCTGGCTGCCTCCTCTGGAAAGTCATCCATGTACATTAGAGCTCTCGGGTTATTTACTGGCTTCATAATTATTTTGGAGTTGTTTCTGGTGTTGTTTCTTATTTTATATCGTGGGGGTTGAAAAGGGGGGGGGAAAAAAAGCCAAACAAACAACAAAACACACCCACAGAGTTGCCAGATGCGTTTTTTAAAAATCTTCCTCGTACAAATTATTATTGCTGTCTGTCTGAGGGAATAACCAAATGCAGATTATCTACTCCTCAACATACCACCAAAACACATGTAATGCCCACATGTTGCTGTGGAGCAGTAGGAAAAAAAACCAACCAACCAAACAAAAACAAAACAAGCAAAAAACAAACAAACACAAAAATCTCCAACCAAACAAAAAACAAACACAAAAACAAACAAAAAAACCCCAACAACAAAAAAAACAACCAACCAAAAAAAAAAGCCAAAAAATACAAAACCAAAAACAACAACAAGAAAAAAACCCAACCAAACATACGCACACACAAAACTAATCCTGAAGATCCTCACAGACTTTTATTATGCAGCTTTCATTTCTTAATATTCTTCCCAAATCCCACCCTTTGAATAGTGATAGTTCATTTTGCAGTTTGGCTGCATGTTCCTTGTGCATGAAACAGTTGGCAAAGCTGGCCCGGTCTGTGTCTCTTGGTCAATGTGTAGAACAGCCACGAAATTCCACTTCAAAAATGGAGTTTGGAGCCACAGCTTTGGGGCTGCTCTGGAGCAGAGGGTGGTGATTATCCTTAGTGATCCAGTCTATACCTTGGGCCAGTTCCGAGGATAAATGAGGCAGCAGAAAATCCACGGGGGAAAAAGTGCTGTGGTTCCCCACCTGGAGCCACGTGCTGTGCCCAGCATCGCTGAACCACCCCGGGGGACAGTCCCACCCCCGGGAGAATTGGTAACGCCAGGTCATCTCGGCACAAATAAACCTGGAAAAGAGCTGGGAATCGTGACACGAGGGCAGAAAGGGCTCTTATCCAGGGCTGTTCTTCCCAGTTACAAAGTGCCTTCCACCTCTGCCCAAAACTGGACCTGTGGGGTCACATCCAGGTGCTCTGAAAGTTGAATTCTATCCACATTTTCCCCTGAAGTCTCATGTTTTCATCATCTGGTGCCTTCCCAGGAACCCCTATCTTTGTGAGCAATCAGGAATTATCCTACAAATAACTTTAAATACCCAAATGCTAAATTTCCCCTACTCACCCATTATCAATTTCAATTTAACAGCTACACTGGCAACTTCTCATCCCTTAAATTTAAACTAATGAACTCTATCAACTATCTCATTAAGGACATATGTGCTCCCCACAGAACAGTGGTTAAAAGCATTAAAATTAAAACAGAAAACCCCTTTGTGGAAGGCCACCATAAAAACCATGTGGACATCTTTATCTTTTAAAGCTATTTTCCCCATTAAAAAAAAAAAAAGAAATCAGTCAAAGGGAACTAAAAGACTTCTAAGTAGGGTTTTGGTAATCCCACAAGGCTTTTCACTTCAGTGGTAGTACTTGCATTTGAGTAACTTTGATAACTGAGAATGTGGTGCCAATTATGTCTTGGTCATTCATTGGCACGAATGAAGTAGATATTATCATTGTTCCTTCTCCCCCCACACACAAAATGCAACCAGAAAGGAATTGTTGCATTTTAACCACACTGATTTTATGGGTTTGAAGTTGATAAATTGGTAGTTTATCACAAAACTGCCCCAAATATTTTATTAACATCATCCATGTAAGAATGCTACTGAATTACAGGTACCTCTGGCTCTGGAGAACAACAGCACAATTTCACAAGCTGTTTCAAAATTCTCTTGGGGAAAAAAATCCCAAAACCCTCCAGGCAAAGGGCAGGTAATCTGACATGCCCCTGCCTCTCTACACCGTGCACAAGAGAGGCCAAGCCTTGACATCTAATTTCTCATGTCAAACCACCTCCCACAATTAGTTTTACGAGCCTTGGTGTATCCCCTTCAGGAGAACAAGGCTGCGTTTCCCTGCAGGAAATGAAAATTGCATCCAGGTTGTGTGGCTGCTTCAAAGGGGGGCCAGTCCCGGTTCTGCAGGTTGTTCCCATCTCTCTCCATCCATCCTTCCCAGCTGTGTTCCTCAGCACTGTCAGAGGCAGAAGAGGACTGGAGGGAGAGGGGAAGGTGCCACGTGGAGGTGTCTTGCTGCTTCTGCGTTGTTTTCACCTTTGTGTCTTTTCTCCTACTTCATCTTCTCCTCCTTATCTTCCTTATTCCACATACTTAGTTTTTCTTCACTTCAGCCCCAAGTAGGTTTCTTTCCAAAGCACAAACTCCACTCTGGGCTAGTTGAGGGCCATCTTGCAATAGCAACAACACATGAACAGCTAAAGAGTCTTTTTGCTCTTTGCCTTTTTGGGAAAGGGGAACTGAGCACACCACTCTTGTTTTCTCTGGTACTGTGGGCTGGCACATGCTGGCCACTTGGTTGGTGTCGGGCTTTAAGCCTGTTCAGGAAGAGCACTCCAGGCTCAAGAGACAAGCTGAAGAGAGCAGATCCCACTGCTGTAGCTCCTCCGTGCTCGGAGATGTGCGGATGTGACATCTCGCCGTGTGGCAAGAGGAACGGAGCGACAAGAACCTCTGAGATCCTCTCAGGACCACTCTCCAAGCATGTCTTTCATCTGCTGTGGCCTTCACTTCCCTTGGTGTGGTTTGGAAACATTTAACACCGGTTTTTCAGCTGGAGAATGTGAGAACTGGTAATGCTTGGAGGGTGCTCAGGAATTAATCCTTACCTGCTGTCATTCCCGAAGCTGGGCTGCAACCAACACCTTCCTTCTCCCCAGCTCTCCCACCTGCCTCTGGCTCGTCACTGTGTCCCTGGAACAGCTCAGAGGGACGTGGCTTCGCTCTCGGTTTGCATTTCCATGTGAAAAGAATTCGATGGAAAGGGCGCTGGTGATTCTGAGCCTGGAATGTTTGGCTGTAGGACAACGCAGGCAGCCGGCTTGGACTCTGCTTATCAGATTCCCAATTCATGCAGGAGCTTTGGTTCACACGGCACCGAAAAGGTCAATCCAGAGGAGAACAATCAGGAAGGGAGCAGTGTGGAATAACTTACCTGGAAACAAGCTCAGCAGACGGGTTAGTGCAGACACCAGAGAGGAGGAGGATGCGCTGAGGGAAACATCCATTTCCAGTAGTTTCCCCTTGGCTAAAGAAGAAGGAGTTTTGAGAAGGAATCAGTGACTGATGGAGATAACAGGGGGAAACAAGGAGCAGAGAGACAATATGTTAAGTGTAAAACCTCCAGACGGTGATACTGTGGGGTTTTGTGACATTAGCTGGAAGGCAATGTGACAAATAAACCGGGAATTTGTGAGATGGGTTATGGTGTGCTATGGGGTGGAGTAGGAGGAGAGGAAAAAGGGAGGAAAAAGGGAGGAAAAAGGGAGGAAAAAGGAACGCTGTCTGCTGCCCTTCTCTGCTCCAGCAGAATTTGCATCCCTGTGTTTCAGCCCGAGTTAAACAAAGAGAGGATAAGACACCTCAGATAGCTGTGATCATTTCAAGATGAAGAGGTGCCAGTGGGCAGAAAGCACTGCTGGGACTCTGCTCTCACATCCTCCCAGATCAGCTGTGATCTCCTTTGGGATATCCAGGAAACCTCACTGTAATCACAGCTTTGAGTATTATCCAGACTTTCTTTTTTTTTTTTTTTTTATTCCTCCATGTGCCAAAATGCATGAAGACTTGTCTGGGCTTAGCTACAGGGATCTACAGTTTTGGGGCCTCCAGGCTGAAGTTTTTCCTTCTCAGAGTAAACAAAACAAACCAAAAAGCCTTCCCCTTTGAAATCTCTGTGTCCCCCAGCCAGCTGCTGAGACTTTGTGTCTCCAGTCCTCCCTCACTTCATTAACTCTCTGCACAATCAAGATCCCGCTGAATTGTGACTGCAGTGGCAGATTGGAGTCCTCTACAATTAATTACCAGGCACAGATAGAGCCCAACAGAGGCTGCTCTTCAGCCACAGGTCTGCTCCAGACCTTGGTCCCACCATTCAGGTCCCAGAGCATCCATCAGGTCCTGCACTGAAACACCTCCTGGAAAGCCTCTTTGCTGCACATGCTCGAGAGATGTTGCATTCTAGAGATGTCCTGCTCTTTGAGGGCAGGTTTCCACCCTTCTGTGCACAGCAGCATTCCCTGGAGGGTGCCCCCAGCATGCCCAGAAGGTCTGCACCGAGCTGGTGAGCCTGTGAAATGCAATGCAAGGTCAACAACCTTGGGGTTCTCTGATCAAGAAATATAGTCACCCCTTCCTCCCCACCCGTCCTTCTGCTGCCTGCTTTGGTTATGATTTTCCCCTCCTGTCCTAAAGGTCCCTCCATATCCAATTCATCTGGAATTTCTGTCCCAAAGCTTTGAGTTGGCCAGTGCAGCTGGGAGCAGCAGGTAGAGGGCAAAGCAGGCAGGGCTCGTGTCCCCCCCCTCCACTGACCGTGATCCATCTGTTCATCCTTGTCAAGGGGCTCCCAGTGCCCAACTGGAGCTCCATGAGGTTCCACAGAGCTCGGTTCAGTGACAGGGATAGACTTCAGTGGCTGCCCCACCCCTGGGAGTGTCCCAGGCCAGGTGGGACAGGGCTCAGAGCAACCTGGGCTGGAGGAAGGTGTCCCTGCTCATGGCAGGGGGTGGGATGAGATGGCCTTGAAGGTCCCTTCCAACCCAAACCACTCTCTGATGGTATGACTTAGAGAACCAAGGATTTACTCAAGTTTCTCCCTTGTTGCACACATGCCAGGGGCACACTTAGAAAACTGGGCCTTTGTTGAGCTATTTGAAGTGACGTGGTCCTTTGTACTTGTAGAGAACCTTGAATTTCCGTGACTGATTGACAGGATATAATCCTGAATTAATTTTATCATGGATCACAGAACCCCAAAACTGAAATGTTTCTGGGTGTTTGTTTTTTTTTTTTTTTTTAATAGAGAAAAAACTAAAACAACTCCTACCTGGTTTGAGTGATAAAGTGCTGTAACATTAAATTCAAACATAAGTAAAATTGACAAAGCCATCCTGAATTGCTTTATAAATTAATAAATGAGATGCAAGACTTCAAGTCTTTTTCAGGGATAAAACATAGTCAGAGGGAGCCAGCCCCTTGCATTAAGCTGCATCTGGAGAACACTCCCTGCTACCACCATTCCCACCAGGAAGAAGGGCAGCAGAGCTGGTGGCAAGTGGCGTGTGCTCCTCACATTGCTCTCCCCCTGTTTTCTCTGCCCTGTTTATTCCACGGCTCCACAATTTTGGGAAACAGCTCCTTTGTCCATAGCAAAGCAGGGGAGGAAGCTGTGCTTTAATGCTGATTAAGGTCTCTATAGAGCTTTACAGGGAGGCTGCACAGAGCCCGTTGCAGCTGCTGTACCGGGGCCAAGGGGGAGAGAGCCAAGAGGAGCTCAGGCAAGAGCAAACAAAGAATCCCACCACTCCAAGGAGACAGGACCTTAACAACAACAACAGCAACCCCCTAAATTCTTCAGCAGTTAAAACACAAAAGCCCAAACCTCACAGGGGCCCTGGTTACATTCTTTTCCTGCAGCAGAAACCCTTGGTCATGCAAACACCGAGCTCTGCCTAACCACAGGCACCACCTGCAGCTGAGCCTTCCTTGGGGCACCCCTTGAAGCCCCCAAGACCCCAACCCCACAGCCTCAACAGCTCAGGGAAAGCAGAGCTTGGGACATAAAGCTGTCAGAGAGCATCCAAAGGAGGGTCATGAAGATGGTGAAGGTTTTGGAGGGGCCAACGAGGAGCACCTGAGAGCACTCGGTGTGTCCAGCTAGAGGAGATGAGACTGAGGTGAGACCTCATTAAATTCAGCCAGGAGACTGAAGTTTCTTTCTGAAACTAAACCTTCATCTAAACCTTGAACTCAGGAGACTTGAATTCACATGACCCTAAAGTTCTCATCAACTGCTGTCTCAAGATGAGTCGAAAATGACACAAAGAAAGAAGAGACCTTGACATTGTCCAGACCTGTACTTAATCTCTTGAATAAATGTTTCTTCTAAATGTTGATATTCATTTATGTCTGACCTCTAACTGTTAAGAGTTAATACCTTACATTCAAGAATTCTATATATTAATCTACCTTGCCAGAGCCTAAGAAAATCCCACTTGTGTGAGATTCATGAAAATCCTCATGAGGGGCAGTGGAGGGGCAGGCACTGATCTCTCCTCTCTGGTGACCAGTGACAGGACTCAGGGAATGGTTGGATTTGGTTTAGGTTGGATCCAGAGGGTGGTGGGCACTGCCCATGCTCCCCAGGGCAGTGGGCACAGCACCAGGAGGTGCTCCAGGTGCTGTTTGCCAGGTGCCAGAGCTCCAGGAGGGTTTGGACAATGCTCTGGAGGATGGAGGGGGGATTGTTGGTGAGTCTGTGCAAGGCCAGGCGTGGACTGGATGGTCCTGCTGAATCCCTTCTACCTCAGGGTATTCCATGATTGTCTGATTCCCAGTTTTACCCCCCCACAAAATTAGCCATCAACAGTTTTGTCTTCCAGGCTTCCCCCAGGAAGAGGAAAATCCCACACTAGTTTTAGTAACACATGACCAAATGCCTTCATAAATAATAAATAAATAAACAAACCATCTTCTTTGTCATGTCTGCACAACCCCAAAACTTCATGGTTTTTAAGCTTTCCTACTAATTTCAATGTTGAGAAGAGATGATTCTCCAGGAGGATCGTTATGTTAGACAGAACACTCCCAAAAACACATCAGGAAGGTGTCCTGTGCTAAAACCCCTTTAAATCCAGCCCCAAACCCATTAAATATGTGGGGCTTTTTTTTTTCTTTTTTTCCCTTCAGACTAGACATTGAGAATGAGCTCTTTGATCTGTTGCCTCAAGTTTCACTGTCTCCCTGAAAACAAAAGGAAGCAAAAAAGCCCACAGTTTTTTACATGTCTCACAAGAGGACAGTATTCAACTCAGACGAGAAATTATGAAGTCGTATATTTTTAATATTCCTGTCTAGCCCTCTGCAAACCACAGAACAATGCAACATCCATCACCATAAAAGCTGTGACAGTAAATTAGGAGGACAGCACATTTTGGGGCTTTTTTTTTTTTTTTTTAAGAAAAATAAATATTCCTAATGGGAAACTTGAGAGAAATCATTAGAAATTACTGTGGTATACATCACAGGAGAATGAAATCAATTAGGTCTTAATCTCCTGTTATTTATGAAAGGAAGACTGGAACAGAGCCTCTTTATTTATGGGCACTTTTCTGACTCTTAGGTTCTGTTGCTAAAATTCCATTTGCTCTGGGTCCCAAAGGCAGCAAGTGAAACCTCTCAAAACTAGAACAAGCGAAGCGTGGGGTTTGTAGCATCAGCTAGCAGCGTTAGAGCAGGCAGCCCATAATTATCTATCTTTCCTGCAGTTTAACTTAGGCCATTACCTAATTAAATTGAGGCCAATGAGCCCTCAAAGTTGGAGTTTCACAGAGCAACAAACACCAAAACTGACAGATGTGCTCCCTCCCCAGTAGCGTCGCAAGTGAAGTGTATATTTGGCACCACTTTGCAGTAAGTGGGCATTCATTGCTAATTCCTCTGGAATTCACTGCAACAACATGAGTCAGGAGAACTAATGTGGATATAATGTCTGGGCACTGGGTTATCCCTCCATAAACTGGGATTCTGGAGCGTGCTGGTGGCTCCCTGTCAAACCTGTGGGGCTGTGGAGGACACGGTTGTCACTGGGGGCTTGTGGGGAAGACAGGTCTGGGTGGGATAGCAGGAAACATTCCTCCCTGGAAAGGGCTGTCCAGCCCTGGCACAGCTGCCCAGGACAGGGGGGGATCTCCATCCCTGGAAGGGTTTAAAAGGTATGTAGATGTGGCACTGGGGGACATGGTCGGTGGTGGCCTTGGCAGTGCTGCTCTTGGAGATTTGATGGCCTCAAAGGGCTTTACCAAACTACATGACTCCATGGACTGTGAGCTGGAGTCCCTCTGCTCTGGAGCCAGGCTGGGAGAGCTGAGGGGGTTCATCTGGAGCAGAGAAGGCTCCAGGGAGACCTGAGAGCCCCCTCCAGTGCCTAAAGGAGCTCCAGGAGAGCTGGAGAGGGACTGGGGACAAGGCATGGAGGGACAGGACACAGGGAATGGCTTCCCACTGAAAGAGAACAGATTTAGGTCACGTATTGGGATAAAGTTCTTCCCTGGGAGGGAACTGTTGGAAGAAGCATGACTGCTCCATCCCTGGGAGTGTCCAAGGTCAGACTGGACAGGGCTTGGAGCACCCTGGGCTGGTGGGAGGTGTCCCTGCCCATGGCAGGGGGTGGCACTGGATGGGCTTTAAGGTCCCTTCCAAGCCAAGCTGTTCTCTGATCCTGTGCCTAACCAAAGTGCCCTGTGTGTTGTCCCTGAGGGCACTGTGAGTGATGACCCTGCCTGGTCCATCCTGTGGTGGTTTTCACCCGGTGTCCACCCTTTCCCTCTTTCCAGGATGGAGCGAGATCCTGGCAGAGACTTGCAGCCAGGACTCCTGGAGAAGGAGACCCACCTGGAGCAGGTTTTCCCCCAGCAGAAGTGTTGCCCGGGGGGTGGACTCACGTTGGAGAGTCTATTGAGGACTGTCCCCCGTGGGAGGGGGACTTCCCCCACATCATCCCACAGGGGGATAGAAGGAGACACAAAGTGCTCACATTAGAAAACAGAAAGCTCTAAAACCCCACAGAAACATGAAATGGAAAGGGAAGGCTCCCCATTTTTCAAGCGCTGCTTCAAGGGCTGCAAGAGCACGTTGGAAGGTGCCTTAACAGAGGGCCCAAGCAAGAAGATGAAAGTAAAATAGTTTCCCAAGGGGTTTTTTGCCATTTCCTAGTGCCAATTTCTGCAGCCCCTCAGTGACTGCAGGACCAGGGAGCAGCCTCCACGTAAAGGGTGTTTGCACGAGCATCTTCCCATCATGATTTGTTCACTGAAGTCTGGTCATTGGAAGATACTGCAGAAGGGGAGGGTTTTAAACATAAAGTCTAAAAATACAACCCTGCCACCAGCTTTTTTTTTTTTTAAAATCCACCAAATTTCTGCAATTAGGAGCTCTTTTACATATTCCTGTCTAGGGCACCACATCCCTCCAGCAGTTCCTTGCACTTTAGCTATTTTATATCATTTTCTGTAACTGTGTAGACCGAAAGAAAATTTATGCAGTTTCTTTTTTTTTTCCCTTTTAATCACTCTGCAGCTGGTGGGGTGATGATACACCTCATTATCTTATTCTGTGGGTCATCTAAAATGGATATTAAGTAATTCCTCCTCCTCCAGCTTTGGTATGGAGCCAAGGAGAAGTAGGAAAAGTAAGATTCCTGACCTAGAAAAGAGGATGGTTTATGTTCTCAACGTAGAAATGTGTTTTCATACGTAATCACGGAATGGTTTGGGTTGGAAAGGACCTTAAAGTTCATCTCTTTCTCCCCCTGCCATGGGCAGGGACACCTCCCACTAGCCCAGGGTGCTCCAAGCCCCGTCCAGCCTGGCCTGGGACACTCCCAGGGATCCAGGGGCAGCCACAGCTTCTCTGCCCACCCTGTGCCAGGGTCTGCCCACCCTCCCAGCCAGGAATTCCTTCCCAAAATACTTGACATGCTTCTTCCAACAGAACTGTTCAAGCTTGAACAGACATTGCAGGAGACAAACCAGAATCCCCCCAAACATCTCCAGGTAGCTCAGCTGGGGGACCAGTTTCTCTTCCAGAGCTCAACACCAGGACACTGGTGGGCAGACTGGCACTACTCCTCGAGCAGCACAGGCTCCTCTCTCTCATTCTGGGCAAGAATTTTGGTGATTTTGCTCTCAGTAGACACATATTTAAACCAAAGCTCAATTAATATTTTCACAAATACATTCAGCTTCTCTACCTACAATATATTTGAAAGATTTTCCAGCAGCTTTTTGAATCACTTGGTTTCATGCTCAAGTGTCTTTGCATTGCAGTTGGTGCCACTGGTAAAATAAAACCCCTTTTATTCAGAAGGCTGCAGATGGGGAATGGTCTCAGCTGGGCTTGGGACTTCTCCAACCCCCCCTTGCCTGGTGCTGACCTGTGGCCAGGGCACTGAGGGAGGCACAATGAGGACATTTCACAGGCATCCATCCCAACAAGGAACCACTGAGAAGCTACACAGAGCTGGAAACGTGACCTTGGGGGACAACCCCGAGCCCTGGTCTACTCTGGCAGTGACCAAGTGGCCAGTCAGTGCTCCTGGGAGGACAATTGCCCACCCCTCAAAGCACCCAGACACGTCTGTCCCTCCAGGCAAAGGGGCAAACAGCCCTCCAGATGTGTTTGTAGCCATGGAGCTCTTCCTGGGATGGCTGGCTCAGGGAATGGCTTCCTCTGGAGAGAGCTGCCAGAAACTTTATCCCTGCTTTGGTGTGCTGTTTTCCTTGTAAATCAGCTCACTACACAAACATGACCAACCCCAGATACGCAACAACAAACCCCTTCAAAAGCCATACCCAGACAATTCTCCTCATCTCCACGAGCAGCTGAGTAAACTCCAAGAAGTAAATAACCCCTCACACACACACAGAGGAAAACATTTGGGGTTAAAGAAACCCCCAGAACGCTGCAACCCTCAGTGCTTTACCTTGCAATGACCTGCAGCCCTTCGTGAGCCGTTCCTGTCAGATGAAAGGAAGGATGCCAGCGAGCAAACAAACACCACGTCCTGCACACCTCAAACACTCTGTGTTCCCCATGTGGGCTTCATTTTGAGGAGAGAAGCATTCCAAGCCCACGGAGAGGCTTTGTGTTCTGGAAGGACCGTTCTGGGGTGGTGTGTTGACAGACCTGCACGGGCTCTGCGCTTTGGCACCCCCAAAACCACCTCAACATCTCCCCCAGCCCAGCCAAACCCTGTTCTGTGGGCACATGGGAGAAGGGGTGACCCAACAAATATGACCAATGCCTCTCACAGGGTATGTTAATCCGTGTGGAGATGTCCCAGCAGGAAATGTGTCCCTCCTGAAGGCACAGCTCAGGGGCCGACAACTGGAGGACATGAACTCAATTAGCAAGTTTTTCCAACAAGAAGGAAAATTCCAGAGTTTGACCAGTGGGGAGATCTCCCATGTTTTTATCTGATGGCAAATTTTCTTTACTTTTTGAAATCCAAAGTGAGATCACACCACTTTTTTTCCCCTAACTCTAAACTCCCTGAAGCTGCTGCCTGCTTGTACAGGGCTATGACAGTGAGACTCCTCTTTTCCTGAAGTCACATTTTCCTCTACAGTCTCTTTTCTATGACAATGACTGGATTGTGGAGCTGCAGTGAATGCCAGAATTGTTTGCTGGGTGCAGTACCAGACACCTCAGGCCCAGAAAGAGAAATTAGGTTTGCAACAGAGATAATTTTTGATTTCCTGGAGCAAAGGTTTCCTATCATGTAAAACCTTCCCAGACAGTGATTTGCATTGTGCATTCTCCTCGCTCGAGAACCTCCACCTCGAATTTGTCCTGCACACTTTAAAAATTATATTTAGAGAAAACAAAAACATTTGGAAATAACCCTTATCCAAACCCAAAGGATTTTTTGGAGCAGCGCTCTGGCTTAAGGCTGTGAGCAGGTGGAACTGCTCAAGGTTGGTGTGGCATCCCACCCCCAGCAGCAGCACAAGAGAGGGAACCAGGTCAGTGGAGAAGGTGGCAGGACCTCGATGGCACTACCAGGGAGCAGAAACCCACCTGAAGTCTGTGCTCTTCATCCCATGAGATCCATCATTTATTCCTCACAAGGATGCCATGATTTTTAGGGAGGATCAGCTCCTCTGCTTGACACTCCCAAGCAGAGAGTGAGAGGCATGTCAAATGCACATGGGCACGGAGCAGGGACACACTCTGGCACACCAAGTCATCTCCCCTGAATTCCTGGGCATCCTGCAGGACAAATCTCTGAGTGCCATGGAAAATACTCTTTTGCTCCCATCAAGGAAGATCCTGTCTCTTCCACTCAGCCAGAGAAGAAGTTTTCGGGCTCCCTCCTGGTGACTCTGGGTGTCAGTCCCACACCAGGGAACATCCTGACCCAGAGGGTCTCTTGCTGGTCCTCCACGGATACTGAACCCCAAATGTCTTCTCTCCATGCCAAAACATCTTGCTGTGGCTCCAGGGTGAGCCTACAAGCAGGATTAAAGGCACAAAGTGGAGCAGGTTTAAGAGTATTCCATATTTCTCTGGATATCACTTAGGTACAGGAAATAACATTCCTGAGAGCTACGGACTTGATGAACCAAAGCTGCTCTTCTCTCAAGTTGAGAAACCAGAGACTAAGGAACCAGGGGGAGAAATGCTCAGTTCCTACTGAAGTCAAAAGGGGTTTGGGCACTGCTTCTCCAGGAAATGTCTCTAACTGTTGCAGTGAGAAGAACTGGCTGAACGCTTGGAAGATAATCCTTTGGAGTCAGTCAAGTACACCACGTGTGGGTGGGTGCATGGCTGTAATTTATCACTCTGGTGGAGACCCAGGAGTCCACCAGGGAGAGAAAGGCCCTCCTGTTTGAGGCAGGCCACGTGTTTTTCCTGGAGAGCAGCAAGAGGGATCAGTGAACCCTCAGGAGAGCGGATCTACCACAGAGCTGAGCCGCAAAGCTGGGAGGATGATCCTTCTTGTAGCTCCTTTCGTGAGTTCCACTCAGTCACCTGTGGTCCAGCCTTGCCTTTGGTTTCCAGTACAGCACTACTTGCTTGGTTAAAATGACCTTTTTTGAGGAAGAACCCCAGCAGCTTCTTCCTCACAGCCATCACTACCTTCCCTTCCATGTCCTCTCAAAATATGTTGAACAAACCGATGGGTTTTTGGAGGTTATCTGTCTGGAATGCAACAGATTTATTCAATAGGTCTCTATCTTCTCTGGGAGCAAAGATCAACATTCCTGTGTTCACTGCAACACAAAAAGGCAAAAGAAACCAACAGAGAGCACAAAACACAAGCAGGTCCCTCGTGCCCAGCACGGGTCACACAGCTGGAGGATATCACAGTGGCCACAGCCCAGCTCGCAAACATCCCCCTTCCAAAAAGCCTGACCTTCCCTCTCAGCCTGGATTAGAAAAATAAAGCAGAAGCATCAAAGGCCAAATTGCAGCCTCACTCCAACACTCTCCACGGGGTGTGGGTGCAGCAAAGATTAACACTTGCAGAGGGGCCGAGTGTGTTTCTTACCCCAGGATTTGTGGGCACAAAGACGCGACTCTTCCAGCAGCCTCAGTTATTGTGTCACATTTAACAGCACCAAATAAAACCAGAGCCGTTGGATCGATGTTATCCTCAGACTTTATTCCACAAATAAACTCCACTGGTTTGTAAGCTGCTTGTTTTTGCTTCCAGAGTGTACAAATAAAGATTTCAGTGTTTTCGGAGGGAGCATTGCAGATGGTTTGAGTTGTGCAGTTTCGATGCAAACACACTCCTTGGCACCACTTCTTCATATGCCATTTCTAGAGACGCTTAATGCTCACAGAGGTGGAGTAAAAGATATATTACAATGAAAAACGTGGGGTAAAAAAGAAAAAGGTGTTATAAACAAAATTTTTAAAATCTTGCTCTTTAATGGGTAATGTTGCTAGGTAGGTTCATTACATGAACAGGAGCAGAGTTCTTGAGAAAGCTGAAATATTGGTCCCTTTTGGTAGGTTAAGTATGAATGCGAAACTGCTGCTGCCATGATTATGTGGTAATGCTATTTCAGCTACTTTCTAAACATAACAAATAACAATATGCATTTTTCTTGACTCCAAGGGTTTAACTCGCAGGAAATCAATTAATGGAACACTTCAGAGGAATCAGCTTTTCACATCTTACAGGCCCGCTCCTATTGCTACAGAGAAGAATAGTTTTTAGAAAGATTAACATAAATAACACCACTGTAACTCAATATTTGCATTAAAAATTCTTAGAATTATTTCCTCTGGGTGAGCTGACCAAAAGGTGATGCTCTGGAACAGCTGTGTTCCCTTTCAGACTGTTTTTGATTACTTGAAAGTCGCCTGAAAATTTCCAGTGAAATACAAATGACCTTTCTTTATATAAAGAGCCAAAGATAAGAAAAATACCTCCAGGTAAGTGAGTTACCAGTGAATTTTATGGCTTATCTAGCAGTCAAAGGCATTCAAGACCCAATTAGGATGATGGGCAAGAGACTCCTCTGTCACTCAGTGCTTCTGTGAAGGAGCTGGTCCAGTAATTGCTAGAAAAAAAACAATGCAAAACTGCTTCAGGATACTGTTAAAATCCGTGAGGTGGTAGAAGGAGGTGAGATGGAATTGGCACTCTCAGAGGTCAAATCTACTGCTGACACTGCTCAAAAAATTCACCAAACACTGCACGCTTTTCCATCTTGCTCAGGAGGGCTGTTGGGTGGAGGAGCAGGGCACTGGATCAAAGAGGAGCTGGTACTTGTGTGCAACGTGGAGCAGGATGACCTGGGAATGCCTCCAATGTGCCCCTCCAGCTTTCTACCATAATGACTAATTTTTAAAACCCCCAAAAGTCTGGGGTGCTTATTGCAACAGGGGTCTGGGAGAAACTTGGTTTAGTGGCAAGTGTCCCTGCCCACGGCCAACGAGATGGTCTTTAAGGTCTCCTCCAACCCAAACCATCCTGTGAAGGTTCAGAACGTCCTTTGAAGCTGTTCAGTTGAGTTTGAAGAAGTGCCTCACCCCAAGGAGAAGGTTTAAAGCCCACCCCTCTCTCTCAGGCTCTGCACATGCTGAGCGCAGTGTCCCCCGTGGCTCTGAACCCCCAGGGCTGCAAAGCTCCACGAGGCTTCCTGAGCGAACCCTCACCTTTTTAAACATCTCCACTCGCAGCCTGTTGCTCTGGATGATGATCCTCTTTTGCTTCTCCTCTTGTCTCTTTTTAACTTCAGGCAAAGTGTCATAAATCCTGCAAGGAATTCAGAAAATTGAGTTCACGTGTCATCAGTGGGACTCGAGGAACTGGTTTTACCTCTAGGAAACGTTTGCCTTCATTGTAACACTTGTCATTAAAGGGCATCTCCCAGGACCTGAATTAGATTTATTACACAGAAATTAGAAATTTGTAACAATAATGGGTTTATGTTAAATGTGACTTGTTGGAAATCCTAATTTTGGAATTAAAAAAGTAAAGGAAGAGACGGGCTCCGGTTATCTCAGTGCAGAAGCTTCTAATGAGCTCAGTGGACTTGGTTTCGATTCACAGCAGCATAATTCAAACCAGAATCTGCCCTGTACACTTTTTTATTTATTTATTTATTTTAAATTTATGTCACAAAATTAATACCAAGCAATCATTTTCAAGTATTTTACTAAAATCCAAGGAAACCATCACCATAAGACTGTAGCCTGTTCACATTTTTTCACTGTCATTAGGAACTCTTTTTACCAAGGAGAACACAATCTTTACATTTTAAAGATAACATGGGTCTCCTTTAAAAAGGTGCCTTCTGGCCTGATCTTTTTCCACTGAAATCAGGGATAAAACTCCCAGGAGTTTGGAAAGCAAAGTGGCCCTTCTTCCCAGCAGTTCTGCTCTTCGCGTGCACACAAAGCCTGTTCAGCTCTGGTTTTTCCTCGTACCATTCTGCAGTTGCAGCCTGTTTGGGCTGGAGGTTGTACTTTGGAGGAGAGGAATGGGGCACAGCCTGAGACCTCTGACACCCAGGGTGACCTCCCCGTGCTGGCCACTTGCAGCTTCCCCTGCTGCACACAATGCCATGAAGTGCAGTGCAATTAAAGAGCAGCCACCACATTCCTCATAATTTGCTGTAATTCCCATCCTTTGTGGATGGGCAATATTTTCACCTCATCAGGGTGGGAAGAAAAACCCAAAGTGGCTGCACCGCTTCCATTTTTGGAAGCCCCACGTGAGGTACCTGGTGAGGGGCTTATTTTTCATGCCATGCTGTCTGAAAGTGGTAGAAAAGCAGCGCCCGAAGGGCAGAGCTGCCCCAAATCTATCAAAGGGACACGGCGGAAGAAAACCAGGAGCAAACTGGAAACCAGAGTGAGTTGTACCTTTTAGATCTCATATGCATCTCCTTCTCAGGAATGAACCTTTCCTTGGGTTTGAAGAGGTTATCTAGCAGAAGGAAAACAAAGTTAATATTGGAGAAATCTGAATTTGCGGACATCTTAAGCGTCGTGTTCCACGTCACCATGACATGCTCCTGCTGCTTGAAGTCTTGAAGGCTTGGGGCTGCATCCAAACCCCCACAGGTCAATGGAAAGGTATTTTACAGCTTCACCTGGAGCTGTGTTGGCCCTGAAGCTGCTTTGCAGAATAAGGGGGGGATGGCTCAGAGCCACAGCAACCACCTCCCTTGCAGGGGTCACCCACAGGGGCTCTGTCCTTGTCGCACGGGGCCGTGCTCAGGTCAAGAGCCAGAGGTGGCACCTTCCCCAGGTCCTCCTGCAGGCAGCTGCACCCTGGCCACGTCCTCAGCTGCTGTGTCTTGGGCACCTGGCCTGGTGCCATCATTCCTGATTCAGTTGTCGCCTGTTTTGCAGGGCTGTGGGTGATTATGGTGGGAGTCAGGAGGAGGAAGACGGCATTGCCCTTTCCTGATGGCGTAGGAAGAGATCTGTGATAATTCCCATCAGCATTTCCCTGGATGCAGGAAAATAATGACTGATCTTAGCAGTGAGTGACCCTCAGGAATGGGTGATTTTAACACCT
Organism: Formicarius rufipectus; assembly: GCA_013399695.1. NCBI lineage: Eukaryota > Metazoa > Chordata > Aves > Passeriformes > Formicariidae > Formicarius > Formicarius rufipectus. The sequence continues at coordinate 7,347 of VXAU01005522.1, read as the reverse complement.
TCCCTGCAAAAACGGGGTTCGAGTGGGTACAGATGGTGTTTGTACAAGGTGGGAGGTCAGGAAATCTGTAAGATCACTGTTGTAAGGTGTGTCTCTGGGTAAAGTTCATAGGATCACAGAATGGTTTGGGTTGGAAGGGACCTTAAACCTCATTCAGTGTCACCCTCTGCCATGGGCAGGGACACCTTCCAACCCAGGTTGCTCCAACCTGGCCTGGGACACTTCCAGGGATGGGGCAGCCACAGCTTCTCTGCCCACCCTGTGCCAGGACCTTACCAACCCAACAGCCAAGAATTCCTCCCCAATATCCCACCCATCCCTGCCCTCTGGCACTGGGAAGCCATTCCCTGTGTCCTGTCCCTCCATCCCTTATCCCCAGTCCCTCTCCAGCTCTCCTGGAGCCCCTTTATGCTCTGCAAGGGGCTCTGAGGTCTCCCCAGAGCCTTCTCTTCTCCAAACTGAACGATCCCATCTCTCAGCCTTTCCTCATGGGAGAGATGTTCTACCCCTCTAATCAAAGGTCTGACACCTCCACGGCAACTTCACAAGGTGCAAATGAGCGTAAATGGGTCACCAGGTAATGTGTTTTAATTAATGCTAAACTGCACCTCCAACAGGATGAGTAACTTCCCTGCCTGTGCAGGCAGTCAATGTTTAGACAAAGAGCAGATGAAATAATTGCGTTGGAACCGGCCCCTGACTTCCTACTTACCACTAAATCACCGAGACACTTAGAAAAACAGTGGCAAAATTTATCACAATATAAATGGAATATGCCTACATTTTTCTCTTAATGTGAATGCAAATGCTCAAAGTTTTTGTTAGGACTTAAAACGTGGTTTTTTTTTTGGGGGGGGGGGTTGCCAGTCCCTGAAAAGCAGCGGTGACTCCCTCATTTAACTGCTTCTTCACTGACCCGAAAAAGAGAATTCACCAAAAGCCCATTTGCTCAGAGAAGTACTAAGATGCAAAATAGTGTTTTATTTAACACTTCTTTTTGAAATCAGCAGCCTCCTAAAGCAGTGACTGAGGCTCAGGTCTAAGCTGGGTGGTCTCAGGGAAGCACCGAAGGTCCCGAGTGGTCCTTCCCCCAGGAGAGCCCATGAGAAGGTGGTTCTCAGGCTTTCCAGCTGTTGAGGTCCTACACTGTGATGATGGAGACTTCTGACCCTCCTCACCAATGGAAAACATCATTACTGTCTCTAAAAAAGCCATAAAGTTGAGAGGTTTATGAAAACCCTTCTGTACTGAATGAGTTCTGGGGACAATGTGGGAGATTTCAGCCTCTCTGTGCAAATGAGACTTAAATAGTAATGGAATTTATCCAGAAAAAAAAATAAATCAATTAGCATCTCACTTGGCCTTCCTAAATCTTTTTTTTTAAATTTCATTCTTTCATATAGTCTTGAAAAGCATCATTTCTTTTCTTCAAAAATTAGCAGTTAATGAAGAAGGGATGACGGAGCTTGGTAAATTCATTTCATCTTTGGTAAGATTTGCACCAGCCTCTTAAACCTGACTTCTTTAGCTTCAGTTTCTAATCATGGCTGAAACCAGGCCTTTTACTCCTGGATTAAAAAGTCTGGGATGAAAATCACTGTTTTCTCCTTGGCTGCTCCAAAGCTCCCATGAAACGAGCCCCCCCAGCAAACCCTCTGAGCTCTCTGAGTCACCCCTGGTGTCCAAACACCCCCACACAGAGCCCTTCACACCTGAAGATTTTCCAATTCACTGCCCATTTCCTCACCCAGGGGTGGGATCTGCCCCCTTCCCAAGGATGAGGTCCTGGAGGGGACACGCTGGACACCCCGTCACTGTCACCTCCTCCCCCTGTTGTCACCCACCGTGACTGTGGTGGTTGTCACCCCGTGTCCACCCAAACCTCCAGCCCACCCCCTTTTCCAGNAGGGATCTCCAGGGGCTGCAGGGGGGGCACAGCTTTGAGTCCTTCCCCCCCTGCTCCCGTGGGGTCCCTCCTTCTCCTCCTCCTGCTCCCACCTTGGGCTCTGTGTTGTTCTCCCATGGCTGGAATTCCCAACTGCCCCACACTCCTGAATTCTTCCCTCTGTGATCCCAGAGCTGGCACTGGGATCCTTCATTGGCTCCACTCTGTCCCCCAGCAGGAGGTCCCTCCTGGCCCTGGCTGTCCTTGGCTCCACAGCACAGGGGAAGTTCTGGCAGCTTCCACCAGAGACCACCCTGGACAGACCCCCCTTCTACTGGTTGTCTGCAGGACAACCTTGGCCAACAGAGACCTGAGAGGAGAACCTGCTGATGTTCCACAGAATGATACAAGTGAAGAGTTCTATTAATAAAGTTAAAATTAAGATTGATAAGTGCTAGGTAGATTCATTAAAAACAGAAAGTATATCTTGGGTGACATTTGGCTATAGCTCTGTGTTGTTACATGGTTATGATGGAGAGTGATGGTCTGAAAAAACATGTCTAAGTGTGTGTTAAGACAGCCCTTTCTTGTACCTTTGAAATCCCTGTGCAGGGGAACAGAAAGATGCAAGAATGGAAACGTTTAACACCCTCTCTGCCTTCCCACCACTCCTGAGTAGAACTGGAACTTTAGACGAGGAGGAATAAATCCTCATTTTGTTTTTTTTGACGCAGTCAGGTTGCCTTAATTAACAACTGAAGTAACTAAGCCTCCTACTAAGACACCAAAACTCTGTCTGTGCAAAGATTGTTGGCTACACCAGTGCCCAAAAGTCAGTGGCACAGCCCCTGGCTCTGAGTTTTGAGGGGGAAAAGGGGCCTGAGCAGTGGCCCAGCTGAAGTCACACACGGGCTGGTGGCTGCAAACATCTCCTCAGCCACCAGTGGCATGTGAAAACCACAGGGGTCCACCTAAAGTGGTGTGGGATTGTTCCCTGATTGGCACCTTCTCCTCTCTCAAGGCTCCAAACACAACCTCCCTGGCACAGAGCCGCCCAAGAAACCTTGAGCACCCACCCAAACAGCACTCCTCACCCTCCAGGCTCCTGCAGTTGCAGAAAAGCTTTTTTGGAAAGGTTTGGAAGCACCACCGAGGAGATCTAAACTTGTTTCCAAAACATCCAAATCCAGAGAAACACAGAGAAACACCATGGAAGGGTTGAGTGGTCACAGTCAACTTCTCTTCCCACTCCCAGCGATCCACCACCCTCGGAAAGGGCAGCAGGAGGGAAGGTGTGAAAAAAACCCATCTGTGCCTGGAGGAATTCTGTCAAACCTCTGGAAGTGCTTGTGTACACCAAGATCACAGGGCTGTTCATTATGCAGATTTAAAGGCCTATAAACAGCTGGTAGTCCTGTCACTGAAGTAATTACAGCACGGGTTTTGGAGATTTAAATCCAGTTATTTGAACATTGTTTCTATTCAGTTCGTCACAGTGGGATCTCTAATTTGCTCGACACAGTCAACAGCAGAGTAGTCTGTCTTGGACTAATTAGCGCTCTCGAATTTAGCAGTGCCCATTACCCAGCACAAAGGCCAGGGAGAGGTGCAGGGTCTGTGCCTTCAAAGGGCTTTCCTGACGGGAAGATCTTCTGCAGAATAAACATATTCAATTTCCTGAGATTCCTTTTCAGCCCTTTGGAAAACCCCGCTTGTGAATGACAATTAAAAAGTGGTGAACAACTTGGGGTTTTTGAGGATGAGAAGGTAAATGGAAAGTGCACAGATTGTTGGTGTTTATATGGAAATGACGCTGGATGCCAATTATTTCTTTCTCTTACAAGAAACTAAAGTTGGAACAACACTGTCAAAACATAGGGAGACCATGCTAATAATTCCCTCTGACCAATTAAAGACATTTTAGGCTGAAAGAATAATCCCAAAAATCTCCGTAGGGCATCGCTCTGGGTGTAAATTATTTTCTTGACGTAAAAGCTGCCAGACCAGAGAGCAGCACGTGGAACAACCTTATTTCAGAGAGAAGTCAGTGCAACCAACTCGTCAGGCACAGAGGGAAACACCTCAGGTTGAAGTTTAACCCCCATTTACACCCGAACGAAACAGGCTCTCACCTCTCCCTGTCCTGGGCCACCTTCTTGTGTGGGTACCTGGGCATCTGGGAAGGGAATGTTCTCCCCTGGGGGGAAAGTCACTGCTTGAGGCAGGTGTGCTGCAGGGACCTGCTCCTGCTGCCCTGTGTCAGGGGTTTCTGTAGCTGAATTTTAGTAGAAGGGGGGGGCTTCCAGGATGGTTTCTGTCAGAAGCTGCCAGAAGCTTCTCCTGTCCTGTGGAGCTAATTAAAATCATAGTTATTCCTCTGTGATACACAGTCAAGAATTGGAGTGTTGGTGCAGTTGAAAATTCCAGCACTGAGAGAACAACACAGAGAGAGAGAGACCAAGGTCAGAAGAGCAGGAGGAGGCGAAGGAAGAACCCCACGTGGAGCAGGNTGGGAGGGACCCCAGGGGAGCAGGGGAAGGACTCCGAGCTGTGGCCCCCCTGCAGCCCGTGGGCAGGACCGTGGGGGAGCAGGTTGTCCCCCTGCAGCCCACGGAGCCCATCGGGGGGCAGAGACCCGACTGCCCCCCATGGAGTGACCCCCAGGACAAGAGCAATGGCAGCAACAACACCCACCTGCAAACCTCCCATTCCCTGCTCCCTGGAACTGCTGGGGGGAGGGAGGGGTGGGAGGAGAGGGGTGTTCTTGGCACTGATTTATTTCTTACTTTTTAATTACTTTTAGTTTTAGTTCTTCTCTTGTTAGTAATAAATTTCAGTGTTTACCCACTCTGAGTTTGCTTTGCCATTATCTCTCAGCTGTTTTTTTGCCTTTTCTCCTTCTTTCCCTTTCCCTCTGGGAAGGGATGGGGGGGAGCCTGGAGGTTTGGGTGGACACTGGATGAAAACCACCACACCCTGCCACCTGGAATCCACCCTGGGCTCACTCTGGCTGGGGCAGTGGGGTTGAAACTCATCAGTCAACCTCTGTGAACCTCAGAGCCACAGAAACCTTCACCTCCCCAAATCCAACGGGCAAGGAATAATGAGAAAGGAGGGAACGATGAGACTGAAACAAGACCACATCCCAGAGCCTACCTGAGCCAGCAAAACAAGCCCAAATCCTCCAACATGTTGCCAGGTCCTCCTGTGTTCTGAGTTTCTGATGTCCTCCCAGTGTGTGTTGCTGTGAAGGAGCAGCCTGATTCCTGAGACCAGGAATGCTGGGGGAGGGCAGCACTGGGCAGGCTCTTTAGGAGCAGCTGGGACAACGGGGTGCCCTGAGAAGCTGTGGCTGCCCCATCCCACAAAGAGTCCAAGGCCAGGTTGGATGGAGCTCTGAGCAACTTGGTCTGGTGGGAGGTGTCCCTGCCCACGGCAAGGGGTGGAATTGGATGGGCTTTGGGGTCCCTCCCAACCCAAACCAGTGTGTGATTGTATAAACCAGTAGCACCAGTACCAAACAAAACCCCCGTGGCTGTGGGGTCGTGGCAAATCAACTGCCCCACGTGCACAGAAGTGTTTGATCTGATAAAACCTCGAGGAGGGAATCCTAACTCAAACAAGCAAACAAAAAACCCCTAAAATTATTAAAACCCAGTTTCTCGTAAATCAGCTCAGTGATCCCAACACGACAGGACCACATGCAGTGGCAGAGCAGGAGGTGACACTGCTGCCTGTGCCCACAGCTCCCCTTGACCAGGGGAAGGGCACCCTGGAATCACTGGCATCTGGGTGCCCCTTTCCCACCCAGTAAAGGGACCTGTGCTTGCCTCCCTACCTGGAGAACAGCTGCACTTTCCCTTCATTTGACTTTAATTTTCTAAACCACAAAGTTCTTCATTGCTTTAAAAGCACGTTTTACATGATAAAATGGCCATTCCAGGGAACACTGAACAATGAGGGCAACAAATGATAACTTCTTTCCAGCTTTTGGGGTCTGGCAGAAGGGAAGGAGGAGGCTGTGACCTCAGGGGGACAGGGGTGTCATCAGCAGAGACATCACAACAGAGGCATCCAGTGCCCGGGGTGAGCACGAGGGAGAATCCCTTGCAGGGAACAAAAATCCCCCACTCTGGGTCTCACTGGTGATGACCCAAAATCCTTCTGCACAACGGCATCCACCAGGGCAAATCCTAAAACACCACTTGGCAGGACTCAGAGCCAATGGAAGCTGCTCAGCACACTCTGCAGGGCTTTGTCCAGGGATCTTGGATCTCCAGGATGAACTGCAGTTGTGCTTAAATAACAGACATCTGACTCTTCAGTCATTAGAAAAACATTAGGATCTCACAAACAGAAAATTACCTGAAGAGAGACCAGTTACAGAAACTAAAGATCCTCCTTAGACAAATTTACCTTTAATGACCAGTCTCTGAAAGAGGGAAACAGTCATTTAGTTGAATAATTAATATATTTCAATAGTATGCTTTAATTAATCATTAAATAAGCATAAAGATTAAACTTTCATTATCATTTAAGGAGAAATAGGTTTAACCTTTTGTTTGGGTTTTATTTGTTTGTTTCTTAAGGCATTTGCAGTGTGGTTTGGGGGACTATCAAAGATAGCAAAAAAGGGGGAGATTTTTGCCATTTCTTCTAAGAAAGATGACAAAGTCCTGCTGGAAGAGCTTGCAGAGCCCCCACCCTGCACAGCCCTGAGTCAAGGACATCAAATAGTCCCTTTCCTGAATCCTCCAGGTGTTCCTTCTAGTTGTTTAATGTTCCCCATTGATTGACTTTTCAGTAGAATAATGTATCTTCAAACAGCCACAGATTTCAAACCAAGCCATAAAGAGGAAATGCCAATCAAACAAAGAGATCTTTTTCTTTGTCAGCTGAGTTAATTAACATCCAGATGGCAATTAAAAAAAAAAAAAAAAAAGGCAAAAGAAAAGCATTTCGTTCAACATCTTGTGCTGAGCCAATCTTTGCAGAGGTGCTGTAGGGAGGGAGCTGCTCAGACCTGTTGTCCTCGCTGGCTGCTGAGATGGTTTATCTCAGGGGTAACAGAACAACACAAGCAACCTGAATTAAGAAACCACAGAGTCTGGATGCCTTCCTTTGGCAGCCCTGCACTCAACTGCTGGCCAGACAAGAGCCCTCTCCCAGCCCACTCGCTGTCCTGCCCTTCCTGAGCCAAGTGGCAGGTCCACACCTGAAGCTGCTGAGGTCAGACTGGGGCTCCTACTCCCCAATCCCACCTCCCTCCCTAAAGGTGGGAGAGGGATGAAATGCCATTTGCTGAGGAGCACGACTGCTTGTGACAATGACAAAAAGCCCCCAGGGAGGTCTTCTCCTGCTGCCTCACACCACTGGAATCTTCTCATCCCCACTATATCCCCAAATACCCCCTGGGACCCCGAAATACCACCTGGGATCCCCAAAAACCTTGGAGACCCCCC
>VXAU01005521.1:919930-938889 GCA_013399695.1 Formicarius rufipectus | reverse complement strand
GTAGTCCAAATTTATGACACCCCTGCAGAACCAATAATTAATTACACTTACTGGGGTGAGGGAGATGGTAGTGGGTGAAGTTTAAAGCAAGTCCAATATAGGTTTTATTTCTAAGGAAGAGTTCTTAAAAGCTAGATGAGGGTGAAGCACTGCCTCTTTCATCAGAGCTGCTAAAAGCCAAATGCCACACGAGGTTTAGATATCCAGCTCTAAATTAGTGTCAGTATTCATCTCTAGACTTAAATCTAGGATTACTGTGGAGCATGTATCATCTTCTACATGCTCTGATACAGTAAATCCCACACTCCTTTCTGCTGATGCACACCTTACTGTAGGTGAAAGAAGGAAGAATGGCTGCTCCATGCCACTGTTCCCAAAAATGTAATTATTCTTATTTTCCAGTTTGAGCCCAGGAATTCAACAGGGATGGACACTGGAAGATGTGCTGTAGTGTTAGCCACCCTCCCTCTCCACATCTGTGTTCATTCATACAGACAAAACTTGGCTTGCCCCCCAGACATCATGTTCTCAGGCGTGTGTTAACTCACACCAAACTGGAAGCATAGAGCAGATGTCCAGTGGTTTTAAAGACAACTCTACTTAATTTTAGTATCAAGCCTACAAGTCTGAACTATGATCTAATATCTGTTAAAACTTCTAACTTCCTATAGCTGTTTAAACAGGAGGCAAGAGCTGGGTGCACAGTTAGGCAAGTGAAACAGGGTACCAGGTATATGTAGGATATTCTGTATTAGTGAAAAATGGTTTTAATGGGGTATTTCAGTGTTAAGTCCTAGCTAAAGAAATTCCCTTTTTAAAGTTGATGTTAAGCTATTATTAGCTATTACTGGGGAAAAAAAAAGACAAAACCTGTTACCATTAATGCCCCCCTGGTTGTTCTGGGAGGTTTCACTGGTTCTCGTACTGTTGCAGTGATCAATTTGATAGCTCCTCAAGATGTCTGTGCCTCTTGGCTGCGACTCAACACCACAGCCCCATTCATTAACATTAAATCTAATTTGTGGAGTTCTTCAGGTGTCCTGTGCAGGGCCAGGATTTGGACTTGATGATCCCTGTAAGTCCCTTCTAACTCAGGACATTCTGCGATTCCACGATTCCAATTTCATGTTGCTTTTAAGAATTGTTTAAAAAGCTAACGGGTACTTAGGGGAAGAGGCAGGTGTAATAACAAATGAAAGTGTGTAGGTCACAGGGCTGTGGACTTTTAGCATCTACAAATGACAGCTTATGGTTTTATCTGTGTGCTTAGTGTTTTACATATTAAGGAGTGTCAAGCATGAAAGTACTGCTTAACAACATTGTCTGGTTTTTAAGATCTAATCCACCAGGCCCCGTTAAGTGGGGAAGCAATAATCCTTGCCTACACTTGGTGAATAGCACAGCCCAAACAAGGATTGACATGCTAATGCGGAGCTTAAGCAGCCGAGGTACAGAAACCCGACAATTAACGTGAAATGACATGTAGGTTTTCACAGTAAAGACGGAGCTGCAGTGACTTTGCTATGTCGGTGCTCGGACCTGTGCTCTGTTACACAACACCAAACTGTCAGAGCTCTCGTGCTGCACATCTGAGTGCTGAAATTCCAGAGGGAGGGACCACCTGAGCCACGGTGCCATCGGCTGCTCTCTGCTGTACCCACCGGAGGTGGGCTGGGTTTGTGGATCACGTATCTCATGTATTTGTTGGCTCTTGGCATCACAGAGTTCTCCTAAGGGTGTTTGGAGACAATCACAGTTTCACCTGTTTTTTCAGTTCCCAGTGGAAAAGGACACTTTGTGTAGTGTGAAGGATAGCATTTGATAATTACTTGAATTTTTATCTTGCAAAATAGCATTGGGATTGGCTGGCTGCTATCTCTTTCTGCCTCCAAGTGAAAAGACGGGTGACGGCTGCCAGCCAGTGGAAAGGTCATGTCACAGGTACGACTTGACCAAGGTGAATGGCTTGGCATGGAAAATCATGAGAACTTATTTGTGTCTGAAAGCTGAATGATTGAGATGACCACTTCTGAGGGTGAGGCTGGTCTGCGCAGCCAGAGCTTTGATGGGAAAAGATCTGGAAATGGCTGCCTGGAAGCAGTTTGTCAGTTCCAACACTGTCTGTCATAACCATATGTTACATGAAACTCATTTGTCACTGAATTCTTGCTCTATGGCACCATGGTTTCTTTCCTAGACAGTAGCTAATGAACCCTCTTGTGCTGCTTGTTTTCTCACTGAAGGTTTTTCATCCTGTTAAAAGCCCTGGGGAACTTACTGTTCCCTATCATTTGGTGGGAACCATTAATTGGGGCTGCTTTGAGCTACAGTTCATAAAGGTAAATTAGAAGAGAACACGATAGTAAGGCCCAGTAATAATGTGTGTAATGAACAGGGCTAAGTTTCCAGTCTCATGTTCTGCTGGGAAAACCACCTCATGGTGTTAACTTCACCAATTTACCAAAGCCACATTCAAATTATCATGTTGCTGAAATGGAGGGTCCATAGAAAAATCTTTCACCCCACAGGAAGGAGTGAGCCCTGCTTCCTACATGTGAGCAACCAAAAAAAGGAGTAAAGTTTCCAATTTACAGGCAATCTGTAAATCTGCCCTGCTGTTTCCTGCAGTCAGTTCCTTTTGCAGAGAGGTTTTAGATACCAGGACTGTGTTATGGAATTCCAGTTTTCCTCCCACGCTGCCATCTGCAAAGTGAAGTTCAAAAAGACTATACTGGAAAATACAGGAAGAACAGGGTTTTTTTTCCATAACTACCAGTTTTGTGCACAACTCAACTCCTGACCTATAGTCAGGGCCTGGCGTGTAATTCCTCACTGTTCCTCTCACCTTCTATTAAAGGAAAAGACAAGTGAGTTTTATGTGGCAGGAAAAGGGGAGTAAGACCTGACTCAAGGACTCCAAGGAGGAAGAAAAGATACCTCAAGTGTTGGGTTTTTGGGTTTTTTTGTGTTGATGTTGCATGTTGTAAAGCATCTTAAAAGCTAATTCCTCTCACAACTGGCAGCCCAATGGATAATTGTAGTGCAACAATCACTTCAGTTGTTACTCATTTTGTGTTCAGCTGCTCATTTGTTTGACAAATAGTGCCCAAATTCTTTGATGGAGTTTGAGTATCATATAACCCAGATCACCGTGTCACGGTGGTTTTTTTAGTAGGTTCAATTCTATGCTTTCTCACACAGGAACTCTGCCTCATTCCATGCACTGATAAGGAGAGACATTCCTGAAGATGTTTCTGTTTTCTGCCTGCCCTCCACTTTTCACCCCTGTGCTCTGCAGGCCCGAGCAGTTCTGGGATTTGGTGGCAAGGAAGAATTTGAAGAGTTCGGACGATCCGAACTCAGCATGGTGGGAACTGGACAGGCCTGGGCTGCTGGATGGTCTCAGAGCAGGAAACTTCTGGGAGAAACTCCCAGTGATGTCATATTTTCCAAGGCACCATTATAAACTTGAACTTTTTTAAAATCTTAGAGTGACTCAGAAATCTGGCATTGTCTGAAGTCTGAGCTTGGCTGGTATGGGATGAGCATCTGCAGTGGGAGGAAGGATATGTTTTGACATTAGGAGTCCTCCTAATCCAGCTGAAGATGAATTTAAGGCACCAAGGTGGAAGAAGGAATCCACAAATGCCAGGTGCTGGATCAGAGCTCAGAAGTTTTAAGACAACTAAAGGCCATGGATATGAAAATTAGTCTTGAAATGCCTTATGTGATGTTTGGACATATTATGATAAAAAGCAAAAAAAATCTTCATTATGCTGTGCCAGACACTAAGTAGAATATTTTCCCCAATATACTTCTGCCCCATAATCCCTTGTAAAATATGAAATATTTCTGGTATATAATCACTAAATCATAATTAAGGAATTTGTATTCTCATTTACATGAGAAGAGATTTTCTCCCAGCCCTGCCAGGTTTCCCACATCATTCTCAACAGATGTTAATCCAGTTTCAAATTAATTGTATATACTTTATACTCTGTGTGCAATGTGCCAGGTACCAGCATGTTGTCCCATGGATATGCAGACAAGGGAAACTGCAGTGTCAGAGTACTTACAAAGTGCTAGATAACCTGGAAAATGAGCCCCAGACTATTTAACCAAAACAATCTTCTTTCCCCATGGAACAGCTGTTACTTTAATAATAATTATAACATGAAAACAACACAGTAATGGAAACTGCTTGGTTATATTCTTAGGAGAAGCCAGATGAGAAGATTTCTAGTACATCCCTGACTGTGAAACAACTGTAGACTTTGAGGTATTTATAATCTCCTGGAATGTCCCCATGCTTATAAACAAACAAAGCAAACCCCAAAAGCCCTAGACCTTGCAGGGATTTAAGCAGGAAAGACAGAATGTGCACTTTAAGACAAAGGTTTTCAAGTGTTATAGGTCTTGACACCCATCTCAATGGGAATAACCAGGCTCAAACTACACAGAACAAACCCAAATAAACCAACTGAGTTTTGCTAATTCTGTAGTTTGTAACCAGAACCTCACAGAGCCAGGAAGGAGCTTCCAGCAGCTTGCTCCCATGCAAACCACACACACATCCACAGTGCCTGGATCACTGGGGCAGCAGATGAGCAGCAGTGCTGGTGTTTACTGCGTGACCTTTTCCAGCTGCCATGAAATGGTTCATCCCCCTCCCTTAGGGCCAGTGCAGACATTTGGTTTGGCCAGTGGAGCTGGCAGGAGGCTCAGTAATGCTGCAGGAATGGAACTTGGCTTTGCTCAACCTTTGGCCAGGGCAGCAGAGAGAAGAGAAAGAGAAGAGGGGTCTGTAGAGGCCAGATCTGGTGCAGAGAGGTAGGAGAGATGCTGTTGTATGAGCCCAACAGAAATCCAGCAGCTCTGCTGTGCTGATAAGGGTGAGCAAAGGCAATGAAGCACCAGATGGGCCAAAGAGAGCACACCAAAACCAAAGAGCAGTGGGTCAGCATCCTCATCCTGCACCAATCCTGCCCTCACTGGAGAGAAACAGTGCCTGGGGCAGGAAGGCTTTTCCAGCCTGTGAGAGGCACTGGGGAGGCCATCAGCCTCAGGACTATCTCCAGTGCATCAGCTAGAGAAGATAACTTTCATTTTATATATATATATATATGCACACACAGAGAGAACTTTTCTTCCAAAGAGCTTTTCTTGTTTTCCATAGGAGTGCCTGTGTTCCTGCAATTACAGTGGTAACTCACAAAGCAGCTCCATGAGGAGGTGGATAGTAGGTCGAAGTTGGAGGTGTGACACACATTGATCTTGATTTGATGTGAATCATGATAAGTCATGCACCAATATGTCCCTCTGCATATGCTGATGACTGCTATGGATCATCGTCACTACTGGACAATGGGAGAATCAGAGCAAGGCCCTAATACCACTTTTTTTCCCCCAAAATTCACAGTAAACAGCAATAACTGTCTATTAAACAGATGAACTGAGGATGCCCACTGGGTCCTCACCTGCCCTGCTGAGAGGTTTTGCAATTTTTGAAGCCAACTGTAACATACAATGTGAGAGAAACAAAGTCAAACCCAGAGGAAAAAAGTCAGCTTACGAATTGCAGCTGCCATTTGATAATCTTTATTCTAAGGGTGCAGCACCAATAAAGGAGTAAAACAAATCAACAGCTAAATGTGAAGGCATTTTCATATTTGCAGGCTCTTGAGAGCTTCAGATTAAGGTTTGTCTTTCTTCCCTCAAGACTAAATTTTTGAAAACTCAGAAATCTTGTCTTTGAGTGTTTCAGTTGCAATTATTCAACAAAGTTTTAAAACAATTTAGTCTTAATGTTTTTCCAAAGGAAAGTCTCTGGGACTCAGACTGATTGTGTCACTTTAAAAGTGACTTTAAAGTGTTGCTTTAAATTTATCACTGGGAACAAAGACAACGTTACAACAACCTTTATCTCCCGGAATGGTTCCCAGTCACAAGAGTCATCAGGATTCAGCCATGTTGCCTACTTTACATTTTCGACCAAAAAGGTGTTTTGAAATGTGCTGTCAGCTCTCCAGGTAAATTGCTATAACCTTACAAACTCTGTGCACTGAGAATAGTAAAGCAACCTGGAACAATGTCTCTGGAACACCAAGAATGAGGTAGGAGGAGGCCACACAGCTGGAGTAAGGAGACTGAGGACAGAGATTTTTGCAGAGCCAAGGATGGGGCAACTGGAAGCTGCCAAGACATTTGTGCTCAAGGTCAGCTGAGCCAGAGAAGCTTCCAAGCAACATGACGTTGGTACCACCAAGCACATGAAGAACCAGAGAGATGGATGTACTTGTTTATCTTGTGATTCAGCTCACAAAACTACCTAAATAAATGCTCTATCATTTAAACCAAAAATCAGCATTTGTGAGAACAGCATCTTACCCTCCTGCAATTCTTTCCGGGTAGAATAATTTTTCAGACTCAGAAATATTTGAAAATATACATTAAAAAGAATGGCTCCATCAGGTAGCCCCAGCAACCAACATTTGCAAGTGAGCAACAAAAGAGTATGGAAGCTGTCCCAGATGCTGGTTGCTGAATTGCCATTGTAGAGGATGGTTCCTTCCCTCATTGCCTGTGACTCATATATACAAAGTTGTCTAAACAATGCAAGTAGCTTACATGACTTTCCCACACTATGTAACTTACTTTGAGTTGATTCCAACTTCCAGGGAGCCTTCCCTTTGAGACTGAAGCTTTCTAGGTTCAGCCTTGGTGAAGGTGACCTTCAGACTGAGTGGAGTCTCTCCAGAAGACATCCATGGAGCAGGAGTTACAGTAAATTTAATTATGGACTTAGGTCTGGCTCATTTTGTTCCAAGTAGATGATCTTTGTCAGGAAAGCAAGTTTAGTAAAACCAGATCTGCAGAAATCATTCTCTAAAGAGGACCTAAAAATCACTGTAAAAAAATATGGAAAGAAAAAGAGGTGAACATGTGGTGGGTGCAAAGATGTATGTCTAAAAACATTTCTGTTAGTTCTGCATGTCCTAATGGAAAGAGTACTTCTAAAATGTACCCAATTCTCACATCCAGCATTTTTACACTGTTAAAAATTTGGAGAAACTTCAAAGTGATCACAAAGTGTCCAAAGGCCAAAAATAGGTCTAACAAAAAGACTTCAACCTTGGTAACTTATCCAAGAGAAGGCTGGGAACTGAATCTTGAGCAGAAAGTGTTTACATAACAGAAGTCTTAAAAGAGAGCATTAGTTGTCGTTCTAAGAAAAAAAAAGAATTTCTAGTCATAACACCCTGTGCTTAGTAATGCTAATTTTATCCCAGGGAATAACTTCCCTCACTGAGAGAGACCCTTGGTGAAATCTGTTCTATTAGATACATTATATATGTCATTAGCCTACTGATCTCAAGAGGAGTTTTCATGGATCATCAGGATACATATCATCATGGATTGCATCAAGGATACACGGGGGAGAGCCAGAGAAGTTACCTCCACACGTGCTCCACTCTGCCCTTGTAATAACCAGGTGGTACCTCCTTTTTTAGGACTGGCACAAAGGTGGGTTCTGCCTCTTGATGGCTCTGGGACTGCACATGCCTAACAAGGGTAATTGTGCTGTGCCATCCCTCATGATCTTTCCCCAAACTAGCCATTTACCAACTCCACCAGCTCCAAGAAATGTGAGAAAACCCAGGAAGTTATGGTGTAGGGAAACTTTAACACGTTTGGAAGGGTCTTGATGGCACTATACAGCATTATGGTTTAGGCTGGGACAACCATTAGAGAGGCAACTGGTTATTGTCCTTGTTGTGAGGACTGGAAATCACCCTGTCCAGTTCCAGATAGCACAAGGGTGATGTGGCTTTGACACAACCCATCTCTCAGCTCATCTCTTTGTTCCTTTTCCAGGCTGCTCTGTTCTGCTATACACACCAAATTTTCACTGCTCAATATATTCAGCTGAATAATATCAGCTGTTATCAGTACAGTTCATCAAATGTTTTCTGTCTATTAAAATGGTCCTGGAATGTGTCAGAATAAACCTGTACATGTCTTATCTACCAAAGAACTTTGAATGTGTCTGTTGCTGTTGAACTCACAAATCAGTTTATAGAGAACTAGCACTGACAGGTCTGTATATGCCCCAAATAGACAGTAAAAAACAATTAAGGGCATGTTAATGACCTAATAATGAGTATGAACTATTTTTTCCTAGTGGTTTTCCAGCCATGCAGGGCAGCAGGACAAATCTTTACCAAGAGCACCTTTTGCTTTGTGCCACCAGGTCTGCTCCTGGTCCCTTCACATTCCAGCTCCCTGAAGCAGGAGAACAAGAGAAACTGTAAAATTCCCCGAAGCAGTGGGATGAACAATTGCTCCATTGAGCTAACTCCTCTTTGTACTCTGGAACCTGAATAAATTGGCAATCCCCACCACAGGAAACGAGGAGAGCAACACACTGGGAGAACATCTGCCATCCCAACTGTGACCTGGAAGGGAACCTGAGCCTGAGCACTTTGGGTTCAGTATGAGAAAAATGCTCAGTGTGTGTTGTACTTTACAGGGGACTAACCAAGTCATGTGTCATCTGTTTGTGCTGTTATTAGTTCTGTTTTCTCTGTTTGGAAAGCCAGATGTTGCTAAACTGGGACCCGATCATGTGGCTTCCAGTGAGGGAATAGTTGTTACTGCCTCTTGTTAAAACTGGGGGCACCTGTGCTTGTACACAGGTGAGCTGGAGATGAGATGAACAGGAGTAAAAGCTTTCAAATCTGACTTCTGCATGATAACAAACCAGGAAAGTCTCTTACTGCAGATTTCCTTTGGGACTTGCAGCTTCTCATCCAGGGAGGGCAAGGAATAGCTGGAAGACATAAACACAAGGTGAGGAAAAAAAGAAAAAACTTTATATATTCTTATAAAATCCCTGAATGGTTTGGGTTGGAAGGGACCTTAAAGTTCATCTTGTTCCAACCCACTGAAATAGGCAGGGGCACCTTCCACTAGCCCAGGTTGCTCCAAAAGTCCCATCCAACATGGCCTTGGACACTGTCCTAATGAAGGTGAGCTGAGAAGAACTCTTGGTAATTATCTGGAAGTTCCTGATGCTCTCAGGCACTGTGTGGGGAATTAGGTTTATATTTGTGTAAATGAATTGGAAAGGAGTCCCCCTGAGGGATACCCATCTGGCAAAACTCATTAAATCCAGTTTACCTGTTGTGCAACCACTGTAAGAAGAAACATGGGTGGTTCAGTAAAATGAAAGAGAAGCTGAATATGTGAGTTTGTAAAGCCCTCAAACAAGGGAATAAAATTAATAAAAATGGTACCTGCTGGTATCTGCTGAATCAGTAACATTCTGATTTATGAGCCTTCTCTGCTCATGGACACATCTAAGATATTTCTTATTTTTAACTATAGGAAAATGCTGAAGTGGGCAAAGATATAAAATTCCCAATACAATTCTAGAGCTTTGGGGGCTACACCAAAGCCCTGATGACAATGGAATGCCAGGTATGCATTACTACCTAAAGATGTTTATGTTCAGGAGCCTTTGTGTTTTCTTAACCTTTGAAGTCAAACAGCTCGAGTGGCAAAAACTCAGTTGCCACAAGCCAGGGGCTGATGAGGAGGTGTGAAATGCGTTTTGAGAATGACTCAAGCCCGAAGTAGACCAACAAAAACGACATTCGAGGTTAAAAAAACACTGGGCAGTCACAGTGAGGTGGTATTTTAAAGAGCATTCTGTGATTTAAAATGGTATCTAAATCTCTAATGTTGATTAAATGCTAATTAAAACACTTTTCACTGACAAGAATCTGAATCTCTGTGAGGAAACAGGAGCAGGAGGGATTAACATTATCATCCTACAATGTTCTCTGTACCCTCCCCTGGTGTATATTGTAAGTTAACTCCATCACAAACAATTACAATTCATTGTTTAATAAATCAAATGCTAAATCTTGATTTTAACTTCTTTGTATGACTTTAAAATAATGTGCTTGTAGCTGGAGGTAAATTAATGCATTAAAAATGCATTGTGAGATGATTGTTGCAGTTGATCTACTCTGATAAATGCTTTGCATACAATTAAATTCTCTCATAATTTTCCTGAGCTCCAAAATGGAAGAAATGAATACCAGTAGCAGAAGCTACAGATTTCCTATTCTTTAAAGATCTGATGAGTAAAAGAACAGGATGCAGGGTTTAGAATTTCCCATCCCTTTGCAGTCACTCCATTTTGCTGAACACTTGACTTTGTTTCTCTGGTATTTCCATGACCTCAATGTCATGAAAATGGGGGTAGTGTGTTGAGGATCCCAGAAAGCAAAATGTGGCTTACAGATAGAAAAATTATAGTTTTTTCTTGCCTATGAGTGGTTACTTTAATACATTTTCAAATATCCTCCTTAGGTCACTTGCTACTGGAACTTCAAAAAGGAAAAAAGATGAGACTTTAGCAGGAAACCGTCTATTTATAAGCATTTTATACATTTTCCCATTGTTTATGGTATCCAGTGATGAGTTTAAAAATATCATTTCCTTCCCTAACAATCTTGATTTTCCTCTTTGCTTTGATAATCCATAAGTACCTGTGTGAGTGTTTACACAGCATGCTTCAAACTAGGAGGATAAATTATCTTATTATTCAAAAACATATGGACACAGAAGGAAACAACTCAGTTCCTCCCAATGAATGAGGTTCCAATGCTCTGCCTCGTGGATCGGGATTAATGGCAAATTAGGTGCTTTTTTTTTTTTAATCTGCAATTGCAATTTCTATCACAGCCACTGCATGTTTTTCGTGTTGACTCTCTGTTTTTTCTGAACAAGGGATTGATGTTTGACAGGGGAATGGTCTTGATGTCAAAAATCAGCTTTTAGTGCTCTTGCAAGATCTACCTAAGGATGGCTGATGTACAAAACTCTTGAAACCTTTAGCTCCTGTATGCTTTGTAGCTTTGCAGAGACTCTGTAGAGTCTCTAATAGCTATATTTCCAGAAGATTCTGTTCATTCCAAGTATTTTTTTTTTCTTCTTGGCTACAGTGACTGAACGGATTTTTCCCTGAACGGCTTCTTTGTCTATTTAGTCTTTGGTGGCAGGGGGGCTTTTAGTACAGAGAATGTCCCTTCTGTCCTCTCAACTGGTCATTGTCTGAGCATCAACAGAGACATAGATGATGCAGGGGAGGATGTAGTGAGCTGGGGGTGCCAAGACTCAAGATGGGGCATGCTGACAGACAGCCAAGGACATGAGCCAGTATCCCAAAAGCAGCTCTGTAGTCGAATTCCTTGAAGCTCCTCACCCTCCCCTGTATCCTCCTAGTCATGCGCTGGAGAAGCAGCTCTGCCTTAACTCCAGTCCATGTGGGAGCAGAGACAAGTTGCTGGGGAGCTTTAGGGGGAGGAACAAGCAGTTGGGGAGATGAGTGATCTCCATATCCCAAAATTACATGCTAGTGCTCCCAGCCTTCATCTGGGCATCCAGGTTTAACCCTTCTGGCATAACAGCAAACCAAACCACAGTGTGCATGTCAAGACAAACTATTTATTTAGCAGGAGAAACATGAGCTCTGCTCATTCAAAATCCATCATCCAAAAGACAGGCCTTTTTGACTGACTGTCAAAGAAACACAGGATGGTTTGGGTTGGAAGAGACCTCTAAAGGTCATCCAGTCCAATCCCCTGCAGTGAGTAGGGACACCTTCCACTAGATCAGGTTGCTCAGAGCCCCATCCAGCTTTGAATGTTTCCTTGAAAGTCTCCTCCATTAGATGGTTGATCTGACCTTGGATGAGTCCAGTGGCTAAGGAAGACCTTAGGCTAAGAGCATACAGCATCAAAAAGCATTGCAGGTTTGTACAGGAAAAAGAAAGATCTAAAAGATGGACTTGCTTAGAGAAACTGTACTTTTTTCTTTCTCTTTTTGCAAAGCACAGTCCATGAAAATTAGGCTTAAAGAACATCAGATTTACAAGGGTGAGCTCTTATAATGAGGGAGACATTTGAATCAAGGTTGTTCTGAGTAGCTACCTTGTGTGAGGAAACAAAGGGTTTTGCAAATGAACAGAACATTTTTGCAAAACATGTAAGCAGTTTTACAAATAGAGCAGCTACACTACTTACTATATAACAAAATAATAGTCATGGCAAGACTGATTGGCAGATGATGCTATGAAAAAAGAGGCTGTGACCATAAATTGTAAAGAAATAACTGGGAAGAAAATGTCAGCCCTGTTGACACTGGGCAAAAGAAGTTATCTATCTTTGTGCTGAAAACAATCTTCGGGATTCTTCTGGAAGGTGGGGAAGGATATTTGTTAAAGAACTTCATTGCGGTCACCCAGGTCAGCACCCTACATGGTGAGACACAACCAGTCCTCTCTGGGAGGCCATTTTATCAGGCCTGGAAGATAGTTCCACTGGGAATGTTTTTGTGTAAATAGCCTCAGCTCCTGAATGGGAAGGATTTATGTAGCTATGCAAGTCACTGACGAACAGGATTCGGGCGTTATCCAAGTGGGTCTGGGTAAACGAGTCCTGCTCTTTACAGAGAGAACTTCACTGGTGTGTTGGAAACCTAATTATTGCTGATATTTTTTGGTGGCAGAGCATGCATCAGTGGACCCTGTAGTGCAAAGATTCTCAGAGAATTTAGCATCTCTCTACTGTAAATTTATTACTACAGAGAAATCAATCCATTCCTCTGGCACACCTTCATCCATGCAGAGCTGGTGTAGTGACTGAGAATGGGAGGGAGAAGGGAAAGGAAAAGCCAAGGAACCTCCCCTCTTCAAGAGACCACCTGGATGTTTCCAGGCTGAATGCCCTCATCCAAGCATGGCCCTTTCCCAAGGGGAAAGTATGGGACAGGCAAGGGGAGGGTTTGGAGAGGGGAATGAAGTACAATTTGGTCTGGCTTGGGTCCCTCTGATGTTACTGCCACAGCCTAACATAGATTGCAAGATGTGGTTTGTTAAATTCAGCACAGGGCTACACCACAGAATAAAAAGGGTAAAGATAAAATATACAAATCTTATCTGCTAGGAATATAATATTACAAATTCAGTTGGTATACATGAAAGAAAGTTAAAAGGATGGGCCGTTTTTGAATCCACAATAAGAAGATTAAAAGTTGCACAGGCCTTTCATGTTTTATTTTTAACATATTTCTCCCTGACATTACACTATTAATGAGAGAAACCAAGGCAACTTCCCTGACACTTTAGAAAAGAGATAAAATAATCAGCTTATGCCTTTCATTCCTCCTGTGTTTGAAGAAACTTTTAAGATGCAGACTACCTCACAGGAATAGATTCAGGGGTAGATTTTTATTCACTTTTACAGCAACTAACCATAGTTGCAGCACAAGATTATTTAGGATAATTGCAAACAAGTGACTAAGAAAGCTAAAGTTAAATAAACCATTTTATGAAACACCTTCTGATTTCATGGCTAGTAGCTCTCTTTTTAAGTTCTATTTATGAGATTACAGTACCCTTCTGCTTCCATAAAATCCCAATAGATATGCATATTTAGCAACTAGTAAGATTCTGTGACTCATTCTGTACTTGTACCGATAATGGGCAGCCTCAGCTGTTTACCAAGTGATTTCACATACTCTGCACACCTGTCCTTGACTGGGGAAGAACTACTCTAAACAGGATGGCTTGAAGTCCTATAGAGAACTGCATCTCTTATGCACTGTGCTGTCAGTCCTTTGCTGTGTTTGTCCCCAGTGCACTACTGGAGAACTCCAGAGGAGCTTCTTTTAGCATCCACCTGTCAAAGCATCTGAGTTTTGTCACCCAGCCTTTTTGAATTTGGTCTGAATTGTGTCACCCAGCCTGTCATGAATTTTGACTTTTCTGCGCTGCCTCTTTGGCGGATCTGCTGACTCATTTGCAGTCTTTTCAGTCTTTTTGGCTATTTGGTGGCCGGGGAGTGGATGTCTGCCATGATTACTGTTGTTTTGATTGAGTCTGCTGAGAGAGGCAGTGGGGGCACAGGAAGCCCCTGCGTGACAAAGCGCAGGGTAGGAAGCTGCTGGAAACTTCTTATGTTGCCCAAACCAGCCAGATTGTGACAAGTGACATTTCCTAAGCTTGCTGGGGTGGCTTCTCTGGTGGCTGGTAATACTGTGAGGCTGATGGCAAACATGAGGCTTTCATTTTTTTAGGGTAAAATTGGTAATGAAATGTTAGGGTGTGCAGCAGTTTTCATTAGGGGATCCTCAGACTATCTATTTATTAACAAATGCAGGTTGTTTTCCGCCATGGGGGTTACTTCTATCAATCTACTTTAATAAAATTGACACACATGGAGCCACCAAGGTCTGCTACTATGGGCTGAAACTTCTGAGTAGTTTTCCTTAGCATTTTCCTTTTCTATAGGCACAAATGTTGCCCGTGAATAAATGCTGATGCTAAAGGAGTACGGGAAGATTGAAATATGAGTGTTGCCTCATGACTCTTACTAAAAACATTCTGGACCTCCTAAGCCCCAAATGGGCCAAATAATTTGGTGCACAGATGTGCTAGTGCTTGGTTTGAGCTGCTGTAGAAGGGCAGAGACCAACAATGCTCTCAATTTGTTATTTCAACCTGCCTTGTGGGCACACAACACATTGTTGCCTTTCTTTTTTTTAATTATTAAAAGGAAAGAAAACACTGCTTTTCTTATTCCTTTTTTTCTAAAAGAGGTCTATTCTACTAGTGAGACTGCCCGCCTTGGGAGTTTGGGCCTTCTGAGAGCCGACAGAATTTCCTGTAAGAGTTGCTTTTACAAAAACTGTTTCCTCTTGGGTTTTTTATGTTGCTTTTACTTTTTTTTGCAATTCTTCTCTTTGTTCTTACTCTCTCCGTGCTTGTTTTGATTCATTTAACATAATCTGTGTTCTTATAAAAGAATAACATGCTGATTTCTATAGTTAACTTACAGAAACTATTAATTTGCTATCTGTGGATAAGGTTCATGACTGTATTGTTTAAGCCCAGCGCAGATGTGAATCTTATCCACAAATATTCCTATTTGACAGCTGGTTAACTGTGGGTGCCCATCGTATCAAACAGTCCTTCCTTCCTTTCAGGCCACTCCTGCCATGCAGGATGACTCACTCTGCTTTTTGGGAGTTGTTTCCAGTTGCAACAATTTATTGACCAAGGTGTTTTTATAATTATTCACCCCACAAGCATTGCAAAGTCACAGAAGTTCTCCAGGTTCTGTGCTTTTAAGGCACAATTGTTTCACATGAGGATGATTTCTTCTGTATTGGGAAAGAAATGGGTGTGTAGGGAACATGCTGCAATGCTTGATAGATTATTTCAGCAGGTAATATATTAAAACCAAAGTACAAGTCATATATTTATAGGGATATGAGACTTAATTCTAGTTTTAGTTAAATGAGTGTAGGGTTACAAATGAAAGATAACTGTATCACTTGATTTGCCTGAATGCTTAAAGTATGTGTGTCAAGGTGAAATTGCTTTAGGAGTATGGAGTAGTTTTAATGGCTATTATTAAATAGCAGCAGATACATTTTTCTTAAGATTTATTAGAATCAGTACCCTGGAAATGGCGGGGAGGACTTCACATAAACTGTTGAGGATGACCCAATATATGTGCTTTGAAATGCTGGGAAATGATTACTTAAAAAAAATCAAGAAAATTATTCAGTTTTAGATACTAAAAATTACTATCTTTACCCCCAAGAATTTTGCATGAAACTGATTTTTTTCCATTATCTATGGAAACCTCCCACACATGGACAGATGACCCCAGTTGCTCCACTGAGTGGGATTTGTGGCAACACCCTTTCATCCCACTCTGAGTCCTTGCCTGCTTCTCACCTCTCTCCTAATGCTTCCCTCCTTCATGTGGAGCTGCTCCATGTGCCTTCCTTGCTGCCTGTCCTGCTGTGTCCACTCCCAACCAGATAAGCTGTCACCGAACCCAAGGAGCTCCACCAGCGTTTCCAGAGCTTCTGCCTTGATGGCACCACCTCAGCACTGCTTTCCCAGTAGCCAGCTTGTTTGCAGAATCTGAGGAAGAGTGGGGGAAGTGGCAGAACTCAGACTTGCCCCTGGAGATGTGTCATTCCAGCCTGAACACCAGGGATGCAGCGGTGACTCCGTAAAGCACCACGTCCCTTCTGCTGGTGCTGAGGCTGGCTGGGGAACCCATGGCACAGACACCATGACCACCTTAATGCTCTGCAGGGGAGGCAACAAGAGGAACCACCACGCTGAAGTGCAGCACCAAATGGAATGACATCTCTCAGCAGCAGGACCATTTCCAGGCTTGCTGACCTGCAGTACGTGCCATGCAGACCTTATGAACAGTCTGGCACAGGCTCTTAAGGCAAGAAGTGAGGGGTTGGCTTCTGTAGGATACATGTGTTTACTTTAAAACAACAAAGCGCATTTTTTTCCCCAGAAGAAATATAGACTCTATTTTTTTCAGTTCTTTTGGCTACAGGCTGCATTCAGGCTTTCTCAGGATATAACAAAGTTTACAAAGCCTTTCCTTGACTCCCCTATCAATTTCTATCCTGAGGAGTAGTTTCCTGTTTCCTGAGCAGGCTTCTGGAGGCACTTTCTCCTGTAAAAGCAGATTGGCAGAATCACAGAATGGTTTGGGTTGGAAGGGACTTTTTAAAGGCCACTGAGTCCAACCTTGGCTCCGTAGGCAAGGATATTTTTGCGTTACAGGATTCCTGGAATTTACACGATATTTACACAGTTCCTCAACCTGAAAAGTCACAGGGAGATCTGACAATAACTAAAAGCCAGAATGCAGTCTTTGGCCAGGTCTGATCATCCTGATGCCTCTCAGCAGTGTGGAGATGTGGGTTTAGGTATGGCAATAACCAAAAGTTTATTAAAAATTACAGCACCTGAGGTGGGTCCCCTCAGACCCACTTCAGGTCAACACCCTTGAACACCATAAACCACTGGGTTTGGCACAATCTGGCTGGTAAAGCACAGCCACTTTTCCAACGTTCTCAAGAAACATTATCTTTTCCTCCATGAAAAATGTTTAAATGAAAGAAAGAACTCAGGGGTACTGATTGACAGTTGGCTGAACATGTGTCCAGGTGGGCAAGGCCAATGGTATCCTGGCCTGGCTCAGGAATAGTGTGGGCAGCAGGAGCAGGGAAAGGATTCTTCCAGAATGCTGGGCACTGGTGAGGTCACACCTGGAGTGCTGTGTGCAGTTCTGGGCCCTTCAATTCAGGAAGGATTTGAGGGTGGCCAGGGCAGGGAACGGAGCTGGAGAAGGGGCTGGAGCAGCAGGAGAGGCTGAGGGAGCTTGGAGAGGGGGCTCAGCCTGGAGAAAAGGAGGCTCAGGGGGGACCTTCTGCCTCTCTAAAACTCCCTGAAAGGAAGGGGAAGCCAGGGTGGAGGGTTGGGATCTGCCCCCAGGGAACAGGGACAGGACATGGTCTCAAGCTGTCCCAGGGGAGGTTTAGGTTGGACTTCAGGAAGAATTTCTTCACAGATAGGGTGATCAGACACTGGAAGGGGCTGCCCAGGGTGGTGGTGGAGTCACCATCCCTGAGGGTGTTTAGGGTAAGACCGGGCATGACACTGTACAGACACTCTGGTCTAGTCAACATGGCGCTGGCAGATCACAGGTTGGACTCAAAGATCTTAGTCTTTTTGTCGATGATCTCGATGATCCAGGTCTTTTCCACACAAAACGGATCCGTGATGTAGCGGGAAGGGCAGCTGTGCCGGGGCAGTGGTGACGGCGGGGGCACTCCTGCTGCCACAGGTGCTGCCCCCACCCCCTCAGGGCGTTCCCCTCCTCAGGACGNGACGATCTCACCCTTAGGATGATCCTGACTTCAGGGCGATCCTGCCTTTAGCGTGATCCCTTCCTCAGGGTGCTCCTCATTCAGGGATGATCCTGCCTTTAGGGTGATTCCCCCCCCTTAGGACGATCTTGCCCNCAATCTGGCTGGTAAAGCACAGCCACTTTTCCAACGTTCTCAAGAAACATTATCTTTTCCTCCATGAAAAATGTTTAAATGAAAGAAAGAACTCAGGGGTACTGATTGACAGTTGGCTGAACATGTGTCCAGGTGGGCAAGGCCAATGGTATCCTGGCCTGGCTCAGGAATAGTGTGGGCAGCAGGAGCAGGGAAAGGATTCTTCCAGAATGCTGGGCACTGGTGAGGTCACACCTGGAGTGCTGTGTGCAGTTCTGGGCCCTTCAATTCAGGAAGGATTGGAGTGTGTCCAGGGCAGGGAACGGAGCTGGAGAAGGGGCTGGAGCAGCAGGAGAGGCTGAGGGAGCTTGGAGAGGGGGCTCAGCCTGGAGAAAAGGAGGCTCAGGGGGGACCTTCTGCCTCTCTAAAACTCCCTGAAAGGAAGGGGAAGCCAGGGTGGAGGGTTGGGATCTGCCCCCAGGGAACAGGGACAGGACATGGTCTCAAGCTGTCCCAGGGGAGGTTTAGGTTGGACTTCAGGAAGAATTTCTTCACAGATAGGGTGATCAGACACTGGAAGGGGCTGCCCAGGGTGGTGGTGGAGTCACCATCCCTGAGGGTGTTTAGGGTAAGACCGGGCATGACACTGTACAGACACTCTGGTCTAGTCAACATGGCGCTGGCAGATCACAGGTTGGACTCAAAGATCTTAGTCTTTTTGTCGATGATCTCGATGATCCAGGTCTTTTCCACACAAAACGGATCCGTGATGTAGCGGGAAGGGCAGCTGTGCCGGGGCAGTGGTGACGGCGGGGGCACTCCTGCTGCCACAGGTGCTGCCCCCACCCCCTCAGGGCGTTCCCCTCCTCAGGACGATCCCCTCTCAGGATGATCCTGCTCACGGGACGATCCCGCCCTCAGAGCGATCTACCCCTGAGGATGATCCTGCCTTCAGGACGATCCCGGCCTCAGGTTGATCCTGCCCACAGGACGATCCCCCTTCAGGACGGTCCCGCCCTCAGGATGATCTCCCCTTTCAGGACGATCCTCCTCCCCCC
>VXAU01005521.1:889783-917629 GCA_013399695.1 Formicarius rufipectus | reverse complement strand
GGGGGGGGGGGGGGGGGGAGAGACCGCGCCGAGGGGTGAGCCCCCGGCGAAGGAGGAGATCCAGGAGAGGTGGGGAACCCCCCGGCGAGAGGAGAGGGAGCTGGAGGTCCTGGTGGGCAATGGGATCCTGGAAGAGCATTGCTAGCAGGGCAGGGAGGGGGTCCTGCGGCGCAGCGCAGCCCTGGGAGGCACATCTGGAGTGCTGCGTCCAGCTGTGGGCTCCTTGGGACGCGGAGGGACACGAGCAGGTTTTAGGCGTGGCGGTGAGGGTCATGAAGGGACTGGAGCATCTTTATTTGGAGGGAAGTGCTCAGCGTGCTGGGCATGTTCAGTCTCCAGAGGAGATCTCATTAATGTGTGTTGGTATGCGAAGGGAGGGTGTCAGAGGATGGACCAGGCTCTGCTCGGGAATGCCCAGCAATGGGACAAGAGGAACGGGCAGGAACTGATGCCCAGGAAGTTCCACATGGCCACGGGCAAGAAATTTGCTGTGCAGTGACCCAGCACTAGCACAGAGAGCAGAGAGGGTGTGGAGTCTCCCTCACTGGAGCTATTCCAGAACTGTCTGGACACAATCCTGTGCCGTGTGCTCTGGGATGACCCTGCTGGAGCAGGGAGGTGGGACCAGAGGAGCCACTGTGGGCCCTTCCAGCCTGACCGACTCTGTGTTGCCATGGGGCACCACCAGGACCCTGCTGATGAGGGTCAGTGACCAGTCCACGGGGTGGTACAGGGTTTGGTGGTGTAAGTGGGTCCTGCTCTGCAGGTCCCCAGCTCTGTTCAGCTGGTCTAAGCTTCCTTCACCCCCCTAGTTGTGTCAGGAGTGCCCTGAGCTCATGGTCTGGCCCTGCACTGGCTCTTCACCCAGCAGTGTTAGGTAGAGTTTATTTTCAGCATTCTCCTATGGGTATTGATTGCAGGGAATGCTCCATTGCAGTCTGTGTTGGGTGTGCTCTTGGTTTGTGAGAGGAAGAGGAGTCTGTGCTGCCAGAGGCAGTTGGCAGGGTGTGCTCACGGTGCCCATGTGCTGCCCCATGCACCAGGAATCAACAAGTTATTTAGGCTGGAGTAGTATTCAGAAGAAATTCTTCCCTGTGAGGGTGGGCACAGGGTGCCCAGAGAAGCTGTGGCTGCCCCGTCCCTGAAGTGTCCAAGGCCAGGTTGGATGGGGCTTGGAGCACCCTGGGCTGGTGGAAGGTGTCCCTGCCCATGGCAGGGGGTGGAACTGGATGAGATTTTTAAGGCCCCTTCCAACCCAAGCCATTGAAGGATTCTATGAAAAGACCTCTCAGATCAAGTTCAACCCATAACACAGCACTTTCAAGGCCCAGTTTGGGTCCTGGAGTGTTCCAGACTAGGTCTAGATGGGAGATGTTGGTTTGAAAAGTGATAGGCACTGTGGGAAATAGTGTGTGTGCAGGGGCACATCTGCTCTGTATCCTCTTATCCCCGGGGCAGTGTTTTCCTTTAATTGCTGGGTGGGTTAGGTGTGTCAGCAGTCAGCATTGCTGCCGAGCCCATTGCAGCCAGGCAAAAAAGGAAGGTGAATTTTGTCATTAATTTACCTTCCCAGAGATTCCTTTGGGGCAAAGTATTGTAGCCTTTGCCTTGGTTTGTGGACGAGCTTTTCCTTTCTTCCCTTCATTCAGTTATTCAAGCTGTCATGACATCGAGGAAGGGTAATTGTTTAGAACGAGAAGATGAACCTGCTGATGGAAAGCTGAAACCACAGCTTATATCCTCCTGTTAAATCAAGTAAAAATTAAAGAAAGCCCCACTGCAACCATTCACAGCTTCTCATTAGGAGCAGCTGTTGAACCTGAAGTTTAGCATTGATTACAGAATAATTCAGAAGTTAGGGCTTGGGGAGCTGATCTTGGGTTTCACAGCCTGAGGACAGGTTGTGTGAAAGCTCCCACCTGCTCCATGGAGTCCTGTACCTGGGGTCACACCTGGTGACCACATCGATGTTCCCCAGTAGCCTGAAGTGTCTCACTGCCCTAAAGTGTTTTTCTTTGTGTTAGGAGCTTCAGAAGAAACAACACCACCCAAGTATGTCTTGTTGATCAGATAAAGGGAGGTAGTTATTAAAGCCTTATTATCCTCTTTTCTTTGCTTCTTTGTACATTGGGATTTTTTTTCTTCAGGACTCCTGGAAAAAGTGGTAAGCTAAGATTGGATCTCAATTTTTTAATAGAAATCATAATTCTCATTATCAAGGTAAAACTTTATAGGTGTATCTGTGTTGCTGCTGTCTTTTGTGCACCTGTATGTGTATGGGTGTTCTTTGAAAAATGAATTTTTCCAGTGTACTGGAGCAAACAGCATGCTGTGTCCTGGGCTTTGAAGAAATATGCTCATTTCTTTGATGAAAACAACTGCATCTTTGAAATATCATAGCATTGCAACACACTCCCTTGGGTTCTGGGTTTGTTTGCAGGCTCTTGGAGCTTTGTGAATTTGCTCTGCTGTGTTTTTCAGCTAGAGTACAACTTTTAAGCAAAAACTGCCTGGCTGACTTTCATATATTTGAGGGGGATTTTTTAAAAATATCTTTTAATCTGTGTGGTGTTTTGTTTGTTTGTTTGTTTGGTTTTTTGTTGTTTTTGTTTTTGTTGTTTTTGTTTGTTTGGTTTTGTTTGTTTTTTGGTTGTTTTTTGTTTTTTCCCCAGTTAGGTTTTTGGGCTGGAGAGTTTGTAGTGTTAAGAATCAGACGCTTATTGTGGGCATGGTAGTGGTGGCAGGACTCAGTTTTCTGAGGACAAACAGCGGAGCATTAAGCCCTCTGTGCACGTGCAGTAAATACTCCTGTACAGCTCTGTGTGTGCTGCTGAGTTCATGGCAAGTTGAAGAGCTGTGGAGTACTGAAAGTGCAGTTTTACTCTGGGGTGCCCCAAACTCTTTTGCAGCGTTGCTCTGCTCTACTCCTGTAAGGTCAAACCATCTTTCTTTGCGTGAGCTGTTGGGTGCCAAGTTTAGATTCTTTGTGCCCGCGGGCACCACGGTCTGCAGGGCACTTAATTATTGGCTTCACTAAGAGAAGGAGGCAAAGAGCTTGACAAGTATTTACCTACTCAGTAGGATGTAAACACATTCTGGGACACAAAGCCCTTTTATACAGTTAGTTCTGCCTGGTCTTTGAGGATTAAGCTCTGTGCTGAGACCCATATCCTTGTTTGATGCTGCAATTACCTTCATTTCTAAAAGCACTGGTGTCTTGAGTGGCTTGTGTTGCTTTGTGGTGACCAGCAGTGTCAGCTCCAGGCTGTCAGCGTGCACACGCTGCCCTGTGCTGAGTTTTTTGGCAGTTTGAGATGTCTTGATTAACATCCAGCGATGTTCAGTCCGTGTAGAACAGCCTTAACATTTCAGAGGAGCCTGCAAAAGGTCAATAAGAACTGCAGGTCAGTTGCCAACATGTGAATGTGGGTTTCTTTAGCCTTGTTTTAAACTGGAAGTTGTAAGAAGATTCAAAAGCCTTTAGTTTTGGGACTGAATGCCAGCAGATAGCAACAAAATGTTGAAAAATACAGCACAGAGCACTACTATTGAGTTAAAGGCTCAGATCAGGGGAGTTGTTTGGAAAGGACGTCTGTGCCCACAAATCAGGGTGCTCCCTGGAGAGAGGGGGAGCTGGGGTAATTACTGCTCCCTGCACCAGGGACATCTGGAGTTACAAAAGCTGTTTCTCTTTGTACTAGAGGATATTAAGACCCCCTAAGTAAGAGTCCTCCCCTGAGAGGCCTAGAGACATGAGTTTGCTGTAAATCAGGAGAACGGGGGAGCTGAACCTTTTCAAAGGGTGGTATCTAG
Source organism: Formicarius rufipectus (assembly GCA_013399695.1). Lineage (NCBI taxonomy): Eukaryota > Metazoa > Chordata > Aves > Passeriformes > Formicariidae > Formicarius > Formicarius rufipectus. The sequence continues at coordinate 913,816 of VXAU01005521.1, read as the reverse complement.
ATAACTAGGCTAGTGGGTGACAGGAGAGAATATCACACTGCTGTGTCCTTTCTTCCACTTTTCTTAAAAGTATCCCTTGACTTACCCCATTTTCCAGCTCCTCAGGCTGAATCATTTGTGATTTAGACTTGACCCAGCCAGTCATTTTTTCCCTCCAGCACTGCCTTCCTGCCATGTTCCCATATATTCCCAAAATAGGGGACTCTGGGGCAGCGGTGCTGGCTTTTAAACAGAAGATGGAAGCCAAGGCATTACAGTATGTAGTTAGTTCTCTGCTTTTTTTTTTTTTTTTTTTTAAGCCAGGGCATCACCTTGTTTTTACAGTCTGTGCTACTTGCCCATCCTGGGAATGTTGGGGTAGTTCTGGCACCTCCCCAGCACTGTGTGTGCATATGTTTGAGCTCAGCTCTGCAGTTCAGACCCCTGACATACCAATCCAAAGCCATGTGTTAAAGATGCTCCTCTGAACACTGGAAGAAGAGGAAAAGAAGCAGTATGGATGTACATGGAGTATTTTTGGTGGACCAGGGTTTGCATTCTCTGTGTCATTTTCCAAAGCAGTTTCTCCCTTTTTCTTCCTGCAGCTCTGATTTCCCTGTGCTTTCTTCTTCTACTGTTTGTACACCTTTTTTTTTATCAATTTCTCTGTGTGCCTTCCCATTCCCTCCCCATCTGGCCCTGCTGGAACCACCTCTCATTTTTCCCCACCACTTTTACCCTCTGGCTGGGTCTGCTCGGTTTCAGCTTTGGGTGATCCCAGTGTTTTGTTCCTCGGACAAAGAGGCAGCGCCCTCAGCATGCTGGTGGCTGTTCTGTGGTGGGGTGACCCCGTCTCCACCGAGAGCAGCTGTGCTTTCATCAGCCTGTGAGTCAGGAGCAGTCCAGTCTGGCGTTCCCTGCATGTCAGTGGTGACAGTGCCCAGCAGAGGTGCTTGGCTGATGATGCTGGTGGCCTCAGCTGGAATTCAGGACTATCTAGTAGGCACCAAAGACCAATTCTGGCCTCTTCTCTCATTCCCTGGGAGGAGGAGCTGGTGTTCAGCCCTCAAAGCAGCCCTCTGCTAGCCTGCCTTCCAGTGAGAGAGATGAAATTGCTGGTTGCCTGTGTTAGAAGCATGTTGGCTCCTGAAATCCCTAACATAGACCAGCCTGGAACAACCCATGCTGCTGAGCTGGATGATGTCTTGTGTGTATAAAATAAAAACTCATGAAAGCTATTGGCTGTTGAAGAAATGGACTGCCTGTCTCCTTCTCCTCCCCCTTTTCTGCCTGCTCAGTGCTTTATTTGGCTTTGAGGAGAGCGATGCTGCCTAGTTATATATACTCTGTCAGCAGAGTGTGGTTTGGGGCATGACTGCCATTTGAAGGCATTTACAAGGAAACCCAGGCGAGGTGCCAGTTCTTGTGCTCAGCCCTGCCTGTCGTTTGTAGCAGATCAGATTTATTTTTTTGTGTTAATTACTACAGAAAACCAGGTTTCTTATTTCCAGGAGGGATGGCTATAAGCTGTGCCTGAAGTCAGGTAGGTAGTTTCTCCCAGCAGGGTGCATTCAGCAGAGCAGTGCCCTCGCTTTGCTGGTTATCCAAATAAAACTTTACAAGGCTGTGGTTCTCTGCCTTCTTCAGGGAATACCCTGTTCGAGCAGGGTGGACGCACGTGGAGCTCAGCTGGGCGTGGCTGCAGTTTGAAAACTCGGAGAGATGGCAATTAAGGCGGTGAGGGAGCTTTCCAGGCACCGATGCTGCAGTGTTGGGAAGGGCCAGCCCCGTGCTCGTGGTTCTTTTGCAGCCCTAGGGGAGACTATTTTAGCTGGCCTCCAAAAGGCTTGATTTACATTTTGCAGATTTCAACACAAGCAGTGAAGAGATCAGGGCTTTTAATGGCCAGCAGTTGTTCAGTGACATTATAGAATCATAGAATCGATTGGGTTGGAAAAGACCTCGGAGATCATAGAGTTCAACCCTTGGTCCAACTCCAGTCTGTTTACTAGATTGTGGCACTCAGTGCCATGTCCAGTCTCAGTTTAAAAACCTCCAGGGATGGAGAATTCACCCCCTCTCTGGGCAGGCCATTCCAATGCCTGATCACACTCTATGTAAAGAATTTGTTTCTAATATCCGACCTGAACCACCCCTGGCAGAGCTCCAACCCTGCCCCCTGGTCCTATTGCTGCTGCCTGGGAGCAGAGACCAACCCCACCTGGCTATAACTTCCCTTCAGGTAGTTATGTAGAGTGATGAGGTCACCTCTAAGCCTCCTCTTCTCCAGACTAAAAAACCCCAGCTTTAAAGCTCTATTGGTTCCTGCAGACCCTTTAAATTCCCAGGTTTTCTCCTGCTCTGCCTTGGGATGCTGATGCCACCATGTGATGCCCTTGGGATTACTTATATGTAGTGAAGCACTTGTTTTGGAGGGTGGAGAGAGCTGAAACCATGTGGTATTTTGCTGCAAAACCAGCTGCTATTTGTGGTCCCTGCCTTCAGTTGGTAGGAGGATTAGTTGCTGGTTTTCACACACTCAGATAGTTCCTTTTGTAGGTTTAAACCTTGGAAACTGTTGTTTGCTGCTCAGAATTGTTAGCGTGCCGGAAAACTTCTGGCTTATTAGGTAGCATTTCTCTTGTAGCCCGAGGCTTCCTGAGGCTCTCCTGGCCTCTCTGAGTCTGCCAGTGAAAACCCCAGGCTGCTGCTTCCCACGGAAATGAAAAACATGATTGCTCTGCAAACAACATGTAGAGAAAAGAATTTCCAGTGCAGATGGATGGGATGGGAAACTTGGGTCTTGAGTTCACCATCGTTCTTAAAAACAGAACCATGAACGTTGTCCTTAACTGTCCAGCCTCTGTCAGGCTGAGACCTCCTGTTCATGTCCTGGGGCCTTAATTCTTCATTTACCCCCTCTAGTGAGGCCATGCTCAGTGATTTCCTGCAGGATCACTGTCGGCCTCTGTCTTGTACCTGTGGGATATGAGGTCTGGCATGTTAAACTGAGCAAGTTGCATGACTGTGTCTGGTCTGTAATAAGCTCTGGAAGCTCAGCTGGGGTCTGCCACCTTCCATGTGAGCTCCTGTCTGGGAAGAACCACATCAGCCTGCTGTTACACATCCTCTAACTATGAGATCTTGGTTACTGATGGCTACTGTGGTGTGTTTTGATTAGAAAATAACATGAGTTTCATGGTCTCCCAGTAAATCACAGAAATCTTGCTGGGTCTGTTGTCCACCACACAAAAAGAAATATATAGTTTATTCCCCCCCCAGGTGCAGAGTAGCCCTGTGTGTCTCAAATCAGGCTTTACAGGCTTTAAATGAGGGATGAGTGGCTGCTTGTGTTGAGGATGTGACATCCCCCAGCTGAGTCTGAAACTCTTTGTAGTATTAGGATTAGCCATTTCCATGGGATCTGCTTGGGATTGCTCTTGTTGTCTGTAGTGTTCCTTGAGTAATGTTGGCTTATTTAGTAGTGTGCTGGTGATGCTGGCTGTCACACCAGCATCCATGAGAGCTCGAGGACAGCTGCTAATGAAGCAACTGTGCTGTGAGATTAGAGAGCTGCTGCCAGAGGCCATGTGCAGTTGTCAAACAGGACCAGGAGTACTGAGAGGAGAAGCTGCCTTTTGTCGCCTGCCAATTGGAGGTGCAAGCTGATGTTAGCGTTGGTGGGGATTTAGGTACTTTTGAGGTGAAACTTAATGATTTCTAGGAATTTTTCTCATGTAGAAGCTTGGAATACTCATCAACTGTAAAAGGATATGAAATGGCAAGGTAATTTTATTCAAATTAAAAAAAACCCCTCTCAGTCTTTAATCTTTTTCTTCTACCAGTCCAGCCCTATTTGAGAGATCTTTTACAAAAAAAACCCCAACCAACCCCATTAATATATAATTCCAGTGATCTTCAGCATTTTGTTTTGAAACTGGGTGGCAAACCCCTTTTTGTTTCCATGCTTCTACTTGTTTTAGATATTCCTGTGTGATAGTCATCAAAGGGCTGTTTCCAGTGGTAATCACGCCTGCAGTTCTGACACAACACAGCTGTGTTCAGCAATGGAGAATTTCAAAATCTCCTCTTTTAGAAATAGTATCCAAAAACTATTACTGGATTTTTTTCCCCCCCTTTGGTAGGTAAGCTAGTACCATCTTGTACACGGGAGGTACAATTCCAGGGAGCTCGAGGGCTTATTTGTACAGTTGGTTTGGGGGTTTGGTGTTTTTGTAGGGGAAGACTTTTCAGGTGTTTGTTGAAAAAACATACTGAGATCTTGAGAAGGCTCAGGGTTTGTGGGTTCTCAGCTCAGCTGTCTCTGATGTCCTTGTTTCTGTTGTAGACTTTGGTGTACTTGGAGAGCTGCTTATCTGGCTTGGCATTGTAGTGGGTCCTGTGCTTTACAGGAGGACAAGGCAAATCTCTAATTCATCCTTGGGGACTTGAGATGGTGCTGTGGGAAGATCAGGCTGCAGAACTGGTAAATGGCTTCAGGAGTGGCACCTGGCCCCTACTGATGGTCTGAAGTGGAAAGGAGGAAGGCACCCCTTGCATTGCTGTTCATTCTTGGTAATGGAAAGATCAGCTCTTAAAAAACACCCCAAACTCCCTAAAACCTACTCACCATCAAAACCTGCTTGCTAACAGAGGTTCTTCAGCCCACGTGTGTTGAACTGGGCAGTGGCTGGCTGCATGGGGTAGCCCTTGGCTTGCCACTGAGTTGCCCAAAATGCTCATTCTTTCAGGTGCTCCAAGGCTGAGGGAGTTTGTGGTTGGCACCAGCCCAGTTTTAAGCACTCTGCTTTCATCTTGCAAGGTTTTTTTTTCCGTCTGCTACATAGCTCAGCCTACTCAGCATCAGAAAAAACCTTGTTCCCAACTCAGTGAGCAACTGCTTGTGCAGTGTGTTGCACTTGGGTTGGTTTGGCTTTATTTTGCTGGGGGGAAAATACCAGGGATGCTGAGAAGGTTGTTCTTGTGCCTTTTCATAAATATATTCTTTCCCTTGCCTGGATATTTTGTTTCAAGGAGGCAAATTTTTCTAGTCTTTGAGTTAGAAGATAGTGTGTCTTGGAACCTTTAAGCAAATTGTTGCATTGAACCTCTGGAAGGGGGATAAATGGGCTGTTTTCTTGGTGCTTTCTTGTGCTTAGGTTGTGGAGTTTAAGCCACATGCTTTGAAAGGCTCAGATTGCATTGGGAGTATCTGTTACAGAGATCAGTGGAATGAAAAATCAGTCCCCTCTGGAAAAAGTACCATCAGATGCTTCTTGGTATCCCAGTGTTAAGTGGGACTGCTTCCCTGAGTGCAAAGAAAATGTTCTCGTCCTGAGACCTCTGCGGTTGACTCTGCTTATGATGATTATTTATAGTCCTTTCATCCGCAGTGCTTTGCGTGCTCCCGTCCGGTGGGATTTCGCAATGGGATTTGCTTCCCGGCAGCTTTTGGGGCCGGTCCCTGTGGAGCAGCCCCGGACGAGCTGCCCTGCCTGCCTCCTGTGTCTCCCAGCTCCCGAAATCCACGTTTTATTCACGAGGATGCAGCGTTGGTGCAGGGCTTGGCCCGGGCAAAGCTGCTTTTGTTGTGTTGCAGCAGCAGCTGCTGCTTTCCTTCCAGCTGCTGCTGCCTCCACTTCTGCTGGCTGCCTTCCTGGCCCTTGTGGGTCCCGCTGTCCTGGCTGCAGTAACGTGGATTTCTCAACTCCCGAAGCAGCTTAATTAACTGGTTAAGAAGCCTGTTGCTTAAGTCTGTGGTCGTTCTGAGCTTGCAGACCTCTCGTTTGTTTTGCCTGTGTTTGATGGCCCTTCTCTCCCTTTCTTCCCCGTTCTGAAGCTCGTTGCAGTCTGCCTGGCCTTCACCTCCCTCCTGCTCCAGTTTCCTTTGTTCTGAGATGCTCCTGGGCTGTGCAGTTTGGGAAGGTTCCCCTCTCCCCAGGATGGGGTTATTTAGCTGAGCTCTCCCTGCACTTCTGATCCCAGCAGCCACCTCAGCAGGCCTGGGTAGCATTGCCACTGCCCTTGAACACTTGCTTTGTGCATGTCTACAGATGAGGCTTCACTTTGGTCAGGCTCAGAAGTACAGTGCAAGTTCAGAATTGTTAAATACTCAGTATTATTCTGTAGTTTCTCCTCTTGCAGATGTTAGGGATTGGGGTGGAGGGGAAACCCCTCACTGAAGGGCAGTTGCGAGTTTTCCTGAGTTGAAGCCATTTTTTTTTGTCATAAAAATGAATGTTTGTCACTGCTGATTCCCAGCAGGGTTGTGAAGAAGAGTTTGGGGCTGCTGTGGGGGTGGGTGCTGCTTCTAGAGTGAACTGGGAGCTCTAAATAAAGCGAGATCTCCCCATCTTAGCGCGGTGTCTTTTGAATTAAATCCAGTTTTCTCCCTCGTTTCCCTCCCTGTCCCACTCTGCTTGGATTGCTGGGAGGGGGGCTGGCTCCTCAGTCCCCTCCACCCACGCTCTGCAGGCATGAGTTAACTGATTAAATTACCGGCATTACACGAGTCACCGCTCCTGTGCTTTCTAAGCAGAGTGACTCTGCACACATCCGTGTGGCTGTGCTACCCCTTTCACACACCCTCCCCTCCCAGCAGCCGTCCCTGATTGTCCTGTACTTCCCTTCCCTTTGAGGTGTAGGAGCTGTGGCAGGAGAAGCCTAAAACTTTCTTGGAAGACTCTGAATTCTGAACTTGGGGCGCCTCCTGCACCCCAGAGTTGGTTCTCTCCATTCCCTGGCAGGCTGCCACCAGTGTTTGAGTGAGTACAGAGCATAAAAAAAATAATAAAAAATAATCCAAGAGGCATGCTTAAAAGATCTTTGATTTGGAATCCAGGGATTCCTAGAAGTCTCTAGGAAAATGTTTGTCTGTGGCTCTGCAAGTAGATGGGTAGCCCTGGGGAAGAACATCAGAAGAATCCCAAAGTCAGCTTTGCTGCCTTTCTGTGCTCTGATTCTCTGCGAGTTCAAGCAAAAACATGGCAGTAACATGTTTTTTTTTGATGACAAGTCATGTTTTACTTATAATTCATAGCACTGTTGTGTCCAAAAATCCCTTGGAGCAGCTGTGGTGCAGCTGTGGCACTGGCTGCTCATGAGCACAGTGGTCACCAGCAGAGGCTTTGGGTACAGCCCTTGTAAAACTCGTGTCGGGGAGGGCACTGGGCTGGTTTTCTGGGGCACTTGAAGTAGTTGGCTCTGGTCTCGTTGTACTTATTGACAAAATAAATCGTTAATTAGCTGAGGATTTGGATGTGGAGTTGAGCAGGGCTGCAGGGCTGTGGTCTGGGCTGCTGACGCTGACAGTGTCACTAGTTACTACACGGAGGAGGTTGAAAATGTCCACAGTTCTTTCCATTGCGAAACCTCGTGCTGAATGTGTCTCCTCGTTAATTCGTCCATGAATTTATCACCTTTTTCATGTCAGCCCCTCGCTCTGGTTTGCCACTCCAGGGCTGTGGCACGTTCTTTTGTGAGCTGCCTTGGTAGAACATTAACATGCTGCTCTGGTGGGTGGGAGGGACCCTGTCTCCCAGCCGTTCTGTCCCACAAATCCTGATTTTCTTTATTGCTATCACCCATAAAAAGTCGACAATAAGCTGAAAACAGCGGGAGGGAACGAGACGTGTTTTGAAAGGGTGATCCCATCGAAGGGGAGTGGTATTGAATGCTTATACGGGGTACAGAGGGAAGTTGTGGGAAGAGAAGGGGTTCAGCCAAAGGGATAAGAGTTTGGAATTGTTAATCTGTGCCATTAGCGCTGTGTACCAGAAAGTTTGAGCTTTGTGCCTGGCATGAGGCTTTTGCATTTCCCCTGCTGGTGTTCTAAAGCTGGCTTTCAGCTGAGGTAGCTCGGCAGGAAAGGTGATGGATTGTTAAAGGTTGTGGCACAGAGCCTCTGAAAGGTGTTTGTGTAGCAGTTCCTCAAGTTACATGATTCCTGGCAACTCTTGGGGAAGAAGTGAGTGTCAGTTTCTCCAGTGGTGCTGCAGAGTGTCTTGTCAGGTGTAAAATAAGGACAGACTCAAAAAGAAATAAATTCCATGCTGGCTTTCTGCCTGTCCTGCTTCCGGAGAGGGATGCTGAAACCACTTCTTGCATCTGCCTGCAGAGGATACAGAGCATCCAGGACAAGTGATGATGGTGTTGCAGAGTGGAACATCATACTCCTTCTGTCATAAAGTTAATGATTAATTAATTATGTTCTAGTAGCAGAGGCCTGCTTGAAGTGTAAACAGGCATTTGTAATTAAGAGCTTGTACCTTCTAGATCAGTGTGCTTTTCTTTTGAGTCCTTGAGAAAGTCATGTTTAAAGGTTTTGAAGGGGAAGATTCTTACCCTGTTGGAAGAGATTACTGGTCATCCTGAATTGGTAATTAAAAAGGGATTAATAAATAGTGGGTAATGGGTTCTTGGAACATCTTCTATCTACAGTGCCTGAAGGGGACACTCCAGTGTTTCTTTGAAGTATGTTGCCAAGGTAAAACAATCAAATCATCGTTAAACTTCTTCATTTTGATACTTAAAGGGTTGAAAAAGGTGGGCACAGACTTTTAGGAGAGCCTGTAGCAATAGTCCAAGGGGTGATGGTTTTAAACTGAGGGAGGCTTGAAACTATATATAAGGAAGAAATGTTTTTTAACAATGAGGGTGTTGAGGATCTGGCATGGGGTGCCCAGAGAAGCTGTGCCTGCCCCACCCCTGGAAGTGTCCCAGGCCAGGTTGGATAGGGCTTGGAGCACCCTGGGCTGGTGGGAGGTGTCCCTGCCCATCCCTGTCCAACCTAAACCATCCTATAATGCTCCAGAACAAAGTATAAGCCGTAAGGATGAGCTGTAGGAAGCTTGTGCTTTCTGTCAGGATCTGCCCCAGTCCTTGCCATGTATCTCCGTACTGTATCTCCACCCAGTCTTTATCCTGCACATCTGCTGCTTCGCCTATTTCCTCTTCCACCACCCCAAGGCTTTCATGCTGACAGCCAACCTTTGTGCTCAGTTGCTGTGACAACAGAGTACGAGGCTGAAGCATTTTGTGTGCGTGAATTGAGCCTGGCCTTGCAGAATAGCTGTCCTGGGGCTCGGTGGGATGCTGGAGATCTGGGAGGCAGGGAATGAAGGTGTGGTTTCACGGCTTCTCAAGGGGCATTGGCTCTTCTCAGCCCTGCCCTCCTGGGGGCAAGGAATCACGCAGCCCTTGGCTGCTGGGATCAGCTTGTTTGATTAAGTCCCAGCAGTTAATTTGATGGGAAGATAACCTTTTGGTGGCCTCGGTGATAGCGGGGTGTGCCTGGGGCCACGAAAGTTATGGCTGGTGGGAAGGAGGCACCAGGGATGCACCACAGCTCAGGGATGGGGGAATTTTGAAAGCACCTTAAAACTTTTTTTTGAGGGACCCTTGTGATAATTCAGGAAGAAATTCCTCTCTGTGAGGGTGGGCAGGCCCTGGCACAGGTTGGGCAGAGAAGCTGTGGCTGCCCCATCCCTGGGAGTGTCCCAGGCCAGGCTGGATGGGGCTTGGAGCGCCCTGGGCTGGTGGGAGGTGTCCCTGCCCATGGCAGGGGGTGGAACGAGATGAGTTTTTAAGGTCCTGTCCCACCAGACCATTACAGTATTCTGTAATTCTAAGATGAGCTCAAAAGTGGGGACTTTGGACCATGGGAAGCTGCTGTGAGCTTTGGAAGCTCGACCTCTGTAAAAGGAAGGAAATGAGCAATTTTGAATTTCCACTTTTGTGCCTTGGAGCTCATTAGCTGAAGCAAAAAGACAGGGAGAAAGGTGGAGAGAGAGATCAGAGAGCATTTCTAGGGGAGGGTTTTATTAGAGAAGACATTCATGTCTGTGTTTAAGTTAAAACACTGAATTCTTGCAGCTTTGCTTCGTGAAAAACCTCTTTATTAGAGATTCAGCTGTTCTAGCTTGTTTTAGCTGACTTTGCATAAGCAGTAATAATGAGATTTTTTTTTTTTCATAAATAACCCACTAAAATAAGTGGGCAAAGTGATATTTATGCAGCTGCTTGACTACCCTGGAGACAGACTCAACACAGTCAGATTGATCCAGAGTGGAAAAATTGCTTGATAAACAGTCCACTTGTTTGTCTTTAAAGCTTTTAATGACAAAGAATTATTAAAAAAACCCACCAAAACAATGTGAAACTAAATATTTTTCATAAGTGATGCTGAAGATGGAGATGGTGCATCCCAGTGCCATTTAAATTTATAGCCTTATTCATTTTAGAAGTAATAACACTATGATGACTTGCTTTTCTGTTCATGAGCTCAGAGTTCTGTGGTGATGGATGGAGATCCAGTCCACGAAGGACTCTTGTGCTGCTGATACTCCTTGCATATCTGAGAGTTAAATATAAGGTAACTTGGGTTAATTACTCTTGCTGTTACGTCAGCACTGCTTTTCATCTCTTAGGAAGCTTTTTAACAGAAGTTGGCAAACGTGCCTGCTTAGGAGGAGGTTTTCCTGCAAGTCAAAGTCATCTGCCACCTATGCAGAGCTGTGGAGCTGCTCTCCCAGCAAACAGAGCCAGCCAATGAGTGGTGATGAAGCTTTGCAAATTACACATACAAAAATGGTCCTGCCTTCTGTTTTTGAGGACAAAAAAGGTGCTCTTTGATCCTGCAAATTCATTAGTCCTAATGAGAAGTTTGGTTGTTTTTTTTTCCCCTCCTTAATGCAGCTTTCACCCACTTGCTCAATGTGCGGGTGCCTGGAGGAATGGAAAACTAGTTTAGCATACCCGAGGGCATTTCTTACTGAGGCTTCCCCTCACTACGTGTCCTGCCCACACAGAGATAAAGGTGAGCAAGAAAACCCCTAGAGCAATGCATTTTTGCATGGGTATGCAGCAGTTCCTGCCCGGACGACTCTTGCTGGGAGGATCCAGCCCATCTGCTGGCATGGAGCCACCTCTGATGTAGTGGGGTCACTTCTGGGGTGTTCAGGTTGTAGGGGTGCTTGCAGAGTGTACACCAAGGTAATTTCTGGTTTACTCTTGCTCTGGAAGCAGAGCATGGGGACAGATGATATTCCGCCAGATAAAGGGAAGCTCCTTTGCAAGGACAGGCACAATGTTGCAGTGCAGCTTTGTCCTTCACTCCCCCGAGCTGGGGGAAAGGTGTTGAACAGGCAGCTCCCTCCTGCCCAGATCATGCTTGGAAGTTGTCCAGAGTGGGCTTAGTTTCAAAAGCAGCATGAAGTCCCTGGGGTACGTAAGCTGCAGAGTCCTGCTGGGGCTTTTGTTGTGCTCAGCCCGCCCTTCCTGCTGGGAGAGACTGAAGAACCTCCGGGTCACTTTGTTTTTGAGCCTGAATGCACACTTTCCTTCCAGCTCCACGAGGCTGTGACTGTTTCAAAGCAGGGTGTCTCCAGCCTGAGCACAAGCTGAATCCTGCCAGCCAGGCAAGCAAGGGCTTGTTGGCTAAAGATAGTTGTGCACACATGTACATGGGCCAGGGGGGCTGTGGGAGTGCTCAGATTTACAGGGTGATCCTTGGCATCCTGAGGAAAATTAAAGGGATTGCGTGCATCCAGTGAATAACGAGCTATTTAAGGTCAGCTTTATCCTTTGTAGCACCCCTTCTCCATGGCAGCCAAAGCACAAGACACTCATTCCCACGTGGAGTGTTCCCTGCATCGACTTTTGCATGACATTCAGCCCCACCCTGTGCTGTTGTGCCCCCGGGTGATGGGGCAGTTTTTGGCATCTCTGCTCTCTCTCTGAGGCCAGTCCAGCTTTGTAATTCAGCAATCCCTTCAACCCTTTTGGGCTGCCCACAGGTGTGGCTTGTGCTCGTGGTAACCAGGCTGGCCCTGAAAAGTTCTGCTCAACTCTCTCTTGTTCAGTTGTGTTTCCTTTAGGTTTGTTAAATAGTTGTCCTTTGTGTGGATGGAACATGTTAAAAATAGAGCACTCAAGGCAGGGCTACTGTGTTGGTGTTGACAGGTTTGCTGGGAGCTGGAGCTTGTCTTGTATTTTAAGAAGGACCAGGTTTTGGAAGGAGTTGTGCTCACTGATGTCCTCTTGACCCCACACTGAGGAGCTGTTTTTCTGAGCTGAGACTGTCTTTTTGATAAATTGGGGTTTTAGCATATTACCATTCACCAGATCTTGTTGTAAGTAATAGAATATTGAGTCTGGGGTTTATGAACAGTTGGAATTTTACCTTATCACATTGCTGTGCAGGCAAGCAATATGTATATCATATATAATATATTAATAATATATATATTAGGGACTAGAGCACAAGTGGTGATACAGAGGAAACAATGACAATGCACTAATCTATACCCTGCAGAAAGTACACAAGTTTCTGCAGTTTCCCTTTCCCCACTAGCTGTAAACCCCAAATTATTTGTTTTCAGGAGCCCTAACTTTGCTGAGCTTGCCCCAAACCAAAGCCAGGCTTTTCAGACGAGGAGGTAAAGGCAGGCAGGACCTTTATTTGGTGGGATTCTTTAACTCTGAAACTGTATCCCCAGACATAACCCGTGAGCACCTCTGGTCGTGGTGGTTGCAGTGACCGGATTCTGTATGTAAATAGTGCATGGAATGATGGAGAGCAATTTCCTGGGCCTCCTGTCTCAAGCTGGTTTCTTTAGAGCAGCAATCAGCTGTTGGGGTCTGCATTTTGTCATGGTGGGAGTCCCACAGTGGCCACACAACTTTTATTGTGCCATGCCTGATGGTGTGAGCAGACACACTGGCTTATCTCCAGCCTGCCAGGTATTAGCCTGTATCCATCTGTCTCTTGTGCAGCTGTGAAAGTCATCCATAACATCCATGGAATGGCAGTTCTGTGGGAAACTGGGACATAGGATGAATGTAAGGGAAAGATAACAAGCTGTGGGGTTGCAATTTTTACTTTTTTTTTAAGCTTTCCTAAAATGGCAAGAGCAAAAGGAGTTTTTCTAATGTTCAATTTTCACAGCACAGTGTTCCCTCCTTCCCTCCTTCCCTCCTTCCCTCCTTCCCTCCTTCCCGATTGCTTTTTTTTTTTGCCTCCTCACGTGATGAGGATTCCTCCTGTTTGAGTAGGATCATCTTGTGTTCCAAGTCCCAGCTCAGCAGGGGAATGTGTATTTCGATAAGGAGCAATTAATGGTGCTTCCCCACCCAGCCAGCCTCCGAAGGATCCCAGACCCCACATCACCAGGAGGACACTCCTGGTGTCCTCCTGCCACTTGTGCAGAGAGTGCTCACAGTGATACAAACAGATCTTTAAGAATTGCATCTTCTAAAGCTTCATAAAAAGAACTGGTTGTGTCTTTTTTCCAAGTGCGCAGGTTTGTTCCTTTCTTGGGTGTGGGTTGGTGGGAAGTGCTGCTCCCTGACTTCACGTGGAGCACAACTCAGTCTGTTCAGAGCCAGTGCTCACCTCTGCTTTCCATCTGCAGAAATTACTTGTCAGATGATTTTAATGTATCCAGAGGTTTTTAGTTGAAGAACAGTAGTAGCTTTCAACTTCCTTAAAAAAAATGGAGACTACAGATCTTTTTATTTTTCATTTTAAATGAGAAAATACTGTTTTGTCCTAAGGCTTCGTTGGAGTTCAGATGAGTAGCACGCCTCTGTAAACCTTTTTTTAAAGCTTCTATTTATCCTTGTGGTTGTAAGTTTTGAAATATTTGCTGTCATAGGTCACAATGTCTCTGTGCTAAATTTGGGAATATAGCTGGCAGTTTGCTTTTTCCCTGGGAACTCTCTTGTCAGGTTGGTACAGAAAGCTTCAGCTCCATAGCTGGTGCGAGAAAGAGGTTCTTGGTTTCATTCTTTTTATTTTTAATTTTTTTTCATCCTTTTTGCTTCCCCTGCGTTTGTGTCCCCTGACTTTCCCACTGCCATGGAAGAAATTGAGACTTAAAGTCCCTGGGTTGTTGCAGCCACTTCGTTTTCAGTGATCTGCCTGTCCTGCTCCTTGTGAGCGAGGCTGCCGTTGCTCTTTATGGTTTCTCATTGTGCTTTGCCAAAGCCCTGTATTCCAGCCCTGCTTCCTGCCTGTGGCTTTGTACCAGCTTGGGAATCTCCACATAATTGTTCTTTGCTTTTGGTGTGTGGTAGAAGCACAACTGTGTGGGGTGTGGAAGTGTGGAAAGGAATTAAAATCTCTGAAAGGCATCCAGGGGTTTTCCGTGTTTCTTTCCAGCGTTTTGCATGTCATAATTTTGCATTTAAAAGCCAACAAACAACTACTTTTTAATTATTTTCCCCCTATGCTGCTGAGTAGAGGGGATGGTGAACACAGGGAAGGATGTGTCCCACTGGGTCTGTAGTTTATGTGCCCTTCAGGGTGTTGCAGGACTCAGTGACTGGCTTTCAGCTGGGACATGTCTGAGGGGACACCACGTGGGATGCTCGAGCACAAAGTCTTTTCAAGGGTACTTGGGTGAAGAGAGTAGAAATGGTACTTGGACCTGCCTGAAACCTCAAGGCAGGTCCATGCTCCACGTGGATGGTGAGTGGAAAACCACCCTCTCTGGCTTGGTGTTGGAAGAAGACCCTGATACACTTTTCCTCTTCCTGGGCTTTCCCAAGGTGTCATCTTTTGGCTGCTGCTGGCACTGAACAAAACCCACCCAAACACCCAGATAGGGTCACTTTATCCATAGTGACACCAGAAATGCTGGCCCTGTGAGCTGAAATAGCCCTTCCCAGGTACACCACAGCCCTTAGAAGCTGGCAGGGTAGGTGTTCCAAGGGCCTGCTCTCCAGCCCAGGTGCCCTGTGATACTCTGGCACACTGGTATGAAGCTAATATGCTTTTCCCGGGGATTTCTTAAGCACACAGGCATTAAAATTCTCACTGAAAGCATAGGGAAACAATTAGTGGTAAAACCCAGAAAAGGAACCTGGCTGATCCTATTGTTTCTGGGGTCTGCAGCTTTCCTGTTTACTCAGCCAGGCTTTCAAATATTTGTCCTGCCCCTTAGAGCTGAAGTGCAACCAAACCCAGTATTTAGTTCCTTCTCCTATTTTTCTTTTTCTGTTTGTGTTCCAAGTGCAGCACAGCCTCTTGAAAATGAGGGTTTGCAGAGGTGGAAATTGCCAGACACTGCTGATTGTTGCTGTGCTTTTGTGGTGGAGACTTGCTGCCTTTGAAGTGAATTCAAAGGTTTCAAAATGTACAGCATTAAAAAGCCTTCTGTATGTATATATTGGGAATTGACCCACAGTGGCATTGCCTGTCTCTGGTCTGGAGAAGGTTAATGTCTGATGGAGAAGGAGGTGATTAAAGGGACAGATGTGTTGGGTGTGGTGTGGAGGCGGAATCCAACCCACGTTGTCACCTGGATTTACCTGCCCTGCGAAGGAAGGGACTTGTGTTTGGTGCCAGAAGCACAGACAGAGCCCCTGTGTGGGGCCTGTGCTGCTGTCTTGGTGAATGCCTTGATGTTCCCTGGGATTTGAGGAACCAGGAATCCCTTTGGGATGTGGGGGAAGCTGAGGTGATGCTTCCTGACTGGTCCTTTTCACACAGCATCCGAGTCTCCGTAGCACTCCTCATTTTTCCTTCCGTGGATCTGCCTGACACCTGGAAACATCCCTGTCTGTGTGTGGACCTTTGGAGGTGGGAGTTTTTTCCATTGCTGCAGGTTGCTCTGGGTGTGAGATTCAGCAGGAGTAGGGGGCATGGGATGCCTTTAGGGCTGTCTGCTAACTCATCATCACAGTGGCCTTTACCCCTCTGATCCACTTGGTCTGTGTGGGCAAGGAGAAGGTGGTGATGTCCTGAAGGCTGGGACTGGCAGGCAGCTCTGCTTTGGGAAGGAAAACCCAAATCCAGGTGTTGGGAACTCCACTGTGAAGTTGCCACGGAGCAATGCACTTGTGCATGTGGGCTTTTGTGGCAGGAAGAGCTGCTTCGGGGGGCTTTTGGTGGTGCTGCCTGCTGTGGGTGAACATTTCTGAAGCCCTCTGGAGGTGGTGTGTGCAGCTCCCTTGGCAGCACTCTTTGCTCTGAAGAGGATCTTTTTTCAGCTAGGGGGTCTCAGCTAGGTGCTTCCTTCCTGACCTCTTGAGCAGAGCACTCTTAGCTGAAAGAAGTTTTGCCAAAATAAGCATTCTTGCTCAGGGCAGCGTATCACCAGGAAGGCTTCTGGCTCTAAAGCTTTAGCAAGAGATGTTGGTCTGGACACTGTAACTTGATAACATTTTTGTATGTTTGTTTTTGAAGCACAAGCCTGGATTGCAGAGATAGGGTTTCAAGTTTTGCATCTTTCCTGTCAGGTCAAAATTGCATCTCTGGAGTGAGAAATGTTTTGTACCTCTACCCAGCCTACTCATGGGATGATGCCCCTGGAAGGAGCAAGGTGCTGACCTCCAGCTCTCATAACTCATTACAGATGTGTTCGTGAAAAATGGCAGGGACATTTTGTTTCTGTCCCAAAAAAAGAACAGAAACAAACTTCAAAACCTTGGGGGTTGCTATGAAACAGAAGTGTCTTCCCCTTGGCTCTATGAATAAAGCCTTTACTGCACTGAATGCCGAGTGCCATTGCTGGGGGGTTACAGTGTCATGGATGGCTGGTGGGTGCTTCTCTTGTCACCAAACATTTTGTTGGCTGTGGATTCATTGAACTACTTCAGGCAGAATGAGGATGCTCTGTGCTGCCTGTCCTGTGATATTGGTACATTCTGCTCCTGCATTGTGCAGGTGGAGGAAAGTTACTTCAATCTTTTTAGCCCTTCAAAACCTTTTGAAAATATGCTTCTTCTAGAAAATACAACTCTCCTGCACAAAACACTTCTGGTTATTTTCTTTTCTTTCTCTTTGGCTTTCAAGTTTCCTTAAAAAGGTTTCTGATCTTAATGACTTGCCTGTAGAAAACCCTCCCAGTGGTGGATGTCCATGTGGAGCTTGGGTGTTGCTTTTGGTGGGCGAGAGCTCTTCATTTGACAGCCTTGATGTCCCCATTGGTGTGGCTGATCTCCAAAGTCTCCTTCCTGCTTTGACCTCGGTGCCACTATCATGAGAGGTCAGTAGTATAAATTCTGAGTTTGTTTGTCTAAAGCCTGGATCCAATTCCCATTCTGCTTCTTTTCATAGAAGAATTGAGTTTGGAAGGCACCTCAGGACCTCTAGTCCAGACTCCTGCTTGGAGCAGGATGGATGCTGAATTCAGGCCAGGTTACCCAGGGCTCAGGTCCTCTTCATGATGTTTGTTCATGCAGTGAACTCACTGCTGGTATCAGGGGCATCCCCCTGTGCAGTTGAGGCTTTTGGGCTTTGCATGATGTCTTGCTCCTGGCAATCCTGCTTTTCCACGGAGCAGTCCCAAAGCAGATGGTGTTTTCTCCTCTGCCCCGGCCCCCTGCAGACACGTGGGATGATTTATCTTCCTAATTCCGGAGACTTCTGTAAACAGAATGTGTAAATACACACAAACATCTGCCCGATCTGCTCTGGTTTGCATGTCTGGGAGCAGTGGTTTACAAAACTTGCTCCCAGCCTCTGGGCAGAGGAGGGGGGAGTGGGAGAAGGAACTCAGGCGTGGGGCACTTCTTATCTTCCCTGGAGTCCAACCTCTCTGGAGCAACATCCTGAGCTGCTGCAGCAGCCCCTGCTACCCAGGGCAGGGTCACCTTGGCCATTTCAGCTGGGCTGGGAGGTTTAAAATCCATCTCCCTTTTTGGAGCTTGAAATAACATGAGTAGTTGTGTTGGAGTCAGAATGCACCCTGGTCATGGTTTCATCTGCCAGCTTACATCCCTAGGAGGGATCACCATGTGCTAGTCCCCCTTTCCAGGGCACCATCCTTACTTTTACTGAGACATTATTTATAGCTGGTGATGGGGAGCTCATGAAGGGTTGATGTCATCAGTTAAGTGGGTTTCTGCCACTTGCCACTGAAGTGATGGGAGGAGCCCCACCAGGCAGAACATTGGGTCTCTTCGATGACCATCTAGTTGGAGGTTTGGCTTGGTCAGGCAAGTAACACAAAAGCGTTTTTTTACTCTTCACTGCTGAGCTTCAGGTGGCAGATTTTGCCAGGTTAGGGAAGGCACTCACCCCTTCTCCTAGTTGGGTTTGGATGGAAGTGTCCATTCTGGGACAGCAGCAGCATCTCCTCAAACCAAGGGCAAGGTATGAGTATAGTACCTTAGCCATGAGGTGGTTGAGCTATTAATGAATGCTTCAAGCTCTGAAGTTCCTTATAAAAGTGGTTTTAAGGTCTTTTAAAATGAAAGATGGAAAAAAGCCCTGTTGCTAATCCTCATCTGCAGCCAAGAGGGTAATTTGGTGATCAGCAAGTTTCCTGGGAGAGAGGGAAGAGGCTCATGGCTGAGTTGGAGTGGGTATAAGGTATAGGGCAGATTGGTTCAGTGCTGCTCCTGAACTCAATTTACCTTTTTCAGTGAAAGAAAAAAAGTTGTCTAAGGTGTGTTTTGGGATTAAAAAAACCAAAGAGCACTCGCTAGAGCTTGAAAGCTTTTGCACTCCAGGATTTGCTTGTGGTGAGGAGGGCAAAACAAGTGCAGTCACTCATCATCAGAGGTTAGGAATAGGTTTCCCAGGAACCTCTGTTGGCATCTGTGGTTTTCAGTCTCTACAGAAAGTGAAGAGGTAATATCCTCAATGACACAGCTCCTGCAGTTACTGCTAATGAAGCTGGTTTTGTGGTTTCTGAGGAGCACAGAAGGCTGCAGCAAGCTCAGGTTCTTCAGTAGCACCTCAGCAGATAAAATGCCCTGTGGATGTGTTTTGTGTGGCCTGCTGGAAGGGAAGTGTTGCAGCTCTTCACTTCTGTTCATGAGGTCTGAATTGACTCTGGGAGAAACACTTAGCTGTGCTTTATTTGGTGTATCTCCAGTGGCAGGTGGGATTAACTGCATGCAAGTTCTCACTTTAGTAGTTTCCAAGTGAAAATGGGGATGTCCAGTGTCTCCTGTGACTGTTCCACAGGCCTTGTGGGAAATCACTGGTGCTTGAATTGAAGAAGGTTTTTGGAGAAGTGAAGGGGCTGACAAGCATGGTTTGAACTTGGAGAACCTGAAGAAGGAGATAAAATTTAGAAAGATAGGAGGACCCGAGATGGAGAAGTTGGTGTAGGAAGTGTCATCCACCCTGTAGATGTTTTGGGGAATACCACAATGAGGTTGGATATCACTGCAGCCCCACTGCTGGGGTTGTCTGGGTTCTGGTAGCATAATACTGTGCAGAATACCTTACTCATCATGAACTGCTGTAAATCTTTTCAACTCTGTTGACCTTGTGCTGAAGAACAGTGAAAGCTCTTTGGATTGATTTTTTTTTTTTTGGAGGGTGTATGCCTGTACAGTCTCAAAACTCCTTCCTCCCTTTCTCTGAAACTGGAACGGAGTGGATGGTAACACACCAAAGGAGCAAAACATCTTCAAACACTGAAGAGCTCCAAGTATTAATCCAGCATCACAGCACTCTAATTTACTGCTGTAATGCCCTAATAAATGCTAAATGTAAACTGCTTGAATGTATACAAAAAATCTTCCATTGGTGTTTTTTGGGGAGAGGAGGAGGGACAACACCACTACCCCCTACAAACACTTAGGCTCAAAGCAGTTGCCGTGAGGGCAAGGACAGAAATTTCTCTTGGCTGTCCTGCCACTCATTTTGGGAATGTGTGAGCCTGGAGCACACTCTGGATGCAGCACTGGCTGTTTTCCTGCTCCTCATCCATAGCCTGAAGTGGCTGCAGCTCCCTGCATGGTTGGGAAGGACATGCAATGCAAAGGAAAAGGGAAGAAGCAGGTGCTTCTTGTGTGCAGGAGAGGGATGGGACATGTCCTTCATGCAGTCATCTGTTCCATTGAATCCCCAAATTGGAAGCACAGGTGATGTATCTGTCACTCGTGGCCCTTGGCAGTTGTTGGTCCTGCTGTCAGGATGGGTCCTGGCCCCTTGGGTGGGCAGCTCTGGACCTTGTGCTGGGTGGGGTGGGGTGAGCCATGGGTTTGGAGCTCCTCTGCGTGGATGTTGGACATGTGGGAGCAGAGGAGCTGGATCTGCTCTACGTGCTGTTCCCCAGCCCTCGGCCCAGTGGGGCTGCTGTGCTGAGGAGGTGAGGCTTCCCACTGCAGCTGCAAGTTTAGGGGATAAACAGGAGGAACAACAAAAGTATGAGTACAGTTTGTGCTGGGTTGGGCTGTCCAGGCTGCGAGTGATCAGAAGGGAGCAGATGCAATGTGTCTGGGTGGACTTGGCTGCCCTGGTGGTGGAGCTCAGCCCTCCCTTGCATGCTCAGCTGGATGCAGGACGTGGTGCTTCTGCCTTTAAACCTGAACTGAATTAATCTCCTCTTAATTTCTTAATGCTTTCCCTTTGGCAGGCTGGTGACTGTCTTGAGGAGCGCTGGTGGTTTGTGTGAGCAGAGCAAAGATGAAACCAACTCTTTGCCTACAAGTCTGTTACCACTGGGCCATAATTTCCTTTTACACAGGTTTGGAGGTGCCTTTTCCACCCCTCTGGAATGATGTTTTGTTTTGAGTGCACTCTTAAAGTCTGTGGTTAGTGGTGGGTCTTAGGCTGGAGAGATTATCCGGAGAGCTGTGGGAGCACTGCATTGTTAGACTCGGAAGCGGGGACTGGGTGAATTAGTTGCTTTTAAAGGGATTTAAGAGCAGTGTGGGAAAAGGGAGAGCTGTGAGTTTTCTGTGTGCTGGCACTCAGCATCCACCCAAGGCTGGAGAACAAAGATCTCATCATCAGGACTTACTGTTACTTTATTTTTTTTTTTAGTTTAATGCTCATTAAAACACTGTGTGGGGACTATCCCGTACAAATGTTCCTGGCACAGCTCCATGCTGGTTTACTATAGAGATACAAATATTTAGGGAAGCTTTGCTTAGCAAATACATGACAAAATCCACCTTTTTCAGCTGTAAAACTGTGTCGAGGGCCCTTGAAAGCTCAGTATTTGAAGGGGAAGGAGAAGAACTGATTAAAAAACCAGATTATTTTCTGAATTGCAGTGCAGTGTATGACCTCAGCTAGGCATCAGTGGTTTCCCTTTGCATCTCCACGCTCACAGAATTACCACTGAAGTTCATTTTATTTCCAGAACTTGTTGGTATGTCCATGAAAAGGCTGGGAACAGCCTGACTTTGTTTTCCCATGAGCTGGGGGGACATAGATTACTCTTCAACCAGTGAGTCTGGGGGAGGATATGCTCATGTTGGGCAATGTGCTTTAAATTTGCAAGCTGTTACTATCTGGTCACTTGGTTAATGAAGCGGTGAATGGTTTGTGTGTTTAATGTTCCTGGGAGGTTGAAATGTCCTTAAAAAGCCAATCTCTCCAACTACCCTGCCTTTCTACAGCAAAATAAAAATTAAAATAAAAAGCAAGCAGACCTGGTGAGGTGACCAGCTCAGTAGTACCTGAGGAAATGAAGCAGTATGTGATCAGCATAGGGATTGTTTCTCCTTCAGTGACCTTTAAATGGGTGGAAAATAATTTTTGTACAACTTTTTAACTGCACTCTCTCCTACTTTCATATCTTGTGGGATTTTAAACATTTTTTTTCCTTGTGTTTTTCTCTCTGCTCACATTTATTTACCTTCACTACTTAGGGATTAGACAAAAGATGACTGGGAGGAGGAAGAAAATTACACTCTTGCAGCTGAAGTGAGAGGCAGAAGGCTCAGCATGGATGCATCCTAAAACTCCCTGAAGATCTCTGCCCAGGTCTCATCCCAAGTAAACTCTGCTTACTCCAGCAGTATTTTACCAGTGACACTGCCTTGTGAAGGGTAGGGAAAGCTGTTCCCTCATCCTCAGGAAAACCAGCTATTCCAGGAAAATCCTCCCCCCCTAAGTTGTCAATCCTCTCAGCTTCTTGTCTAGGATTGTGTATCATCTGTCCCTCAGAAAACTGAATTTCTTTATGCCCTTCTTGAAAGAAATATAAATTGCTGGGCTTTAATGGACTGAAAATTAGGTTTTCCCTCCTGTCCTTAAGTAATTAAGATAAAAGTTCAAATATCTTCCTCCAGCAGTATCCCAGCATGATCTGGAAGTGATTACATTATAGCTGGGACTGATTTAAGGCTTCTTGTAATCCCTGTGAAATCTACTGTATCTAATCATGGACCCATAGTTTTTTGAGGTTTTTTTTTAATAGCAGGACTTTTCCCTGGCTTGTGTAGGCTTGAAATTAAGCTGTACTGTGTATACTTAAGATTAAGAAACTTCAGCGACTTGTCTGAGTTAACATACTGGTAGTAGAAATGTTGAGTGAGCTTAATAATTGCTTTTTGCCCTGACCTTTAAAAAGAAATGGAATATATATTTTTTTAAATGTTTTGGGTTTTTTTTTTTCAGATAAAGTAATATTTCTACAGTAATGCAAATAATTACAGCAAAGTACAGGAAGTCTGAATGTGTGTGCAACTTGTCCATGTGTTTGAAGCAACTCAAAAGCACTGCTCTCTTTTGGAAGCAGAAACCATGGACTGAATGTGCTCTCCAAGTCTTCAGAGGAGTGAGACATCCAGGGAGGTTATCACTGTCCATTTACTCATCCACAGGGAGGTGGTTATATCTGACATTGCTGCATAACTTTGCATTTTATAGCTTTTTTTTTTTTTTTTCCCCTGAGAGGCTCATGGAGTTTTGTGCAGTGACTCAGGAAGGCTGTTCACTGACTCTGCAAACAAGAGGCAGTTGTGTTTCCCTTGCTGGAATGCGTTGCCCTATGGAAATAACACTCCCCTAAGAATTTGGGCCGTGCCCTATCATGTCCTACATAGTTTCTGAACCCCTGGCTTGGATGGGCAGAAGGAAGAAGCTCTGCACAGTAATGGCAGTTCCTTTTAGTGCTGTGGAGAATGTCAGCCCAAGAGGGAACTGGGTTTCAAACATGCAGCTTCACCTCTCACAGGTTTTGGCTTCTGCAGTTGGATGTGACTCCCTGTTGTCGAGTGGAGAAGATGCAAGTCTTCCCTTCTGAGACCCCAACCAAGAGGCTGGCACACAGGAAACCATATGTTATTAAGCTCCCAAGGCTCCTTCTGGCCCACCCCTCATTTTTTAGCATTACCAGGAATTGTCTTTTTGGGTGAAGTAGTTGCAAACACCTGGCTTTACCCACATGGATCTTGGCGCCCAATAGTTGTCCCTCTCCTTGTGTCCATCTGCTGCCTTGTGTTAAGCACCAGCAGTGAAGTGCTTTTAATTTCTAGCAACTCTTATTTTCACTCTAAAAACACTATAGAGCAAGGTTTGCTGTGGGTTTTTTTTTTGTTTTGTTTTGTGGTTTTTTTTGTTTGGTTGGTTTTGTTTTGTTTTTGTGGTTGGTTGTTTGTTTTTACTGTAGTGGGAAGTTCTGTAAGGAAAAGTTTGAGGGTAGAAGGCAGTGGTGATGCTGAACAGAAGTCCTTCCCCTGCTGCTCCCATGCATTTGCAGCATTTCCTTAATAGGGGCAGGTCCTGGCTTTGACTCATTTTCTTCTTCCAGGGGCTCATGTGCCTCCTGAATCTGCTTTGGTAAAACATTTTTGTCTCTGGATTTTGTGTCACTGAAGCAGAGACCCAGCATGATTTGCATTGTGCCAGAAGACCACACCCTACCATGGTTGATGGGTGCTGCTATTGAGGGTTTAAAATGAGGGGGTTTTCTTCCCTATGACTGGCCCTATTAGTTGCTTTTAGGATAAGGACTAATACTCATTTGGTATCATAAGTTTACTGGGAAGTGGTAAACTTGTAAAAATAATTATCTGGCCCGGCCATTGGGGAAACAAACCTGTAGAATTTGTACCCTTTGGTATCTCCTGGATTTTGCTCTGTTTCTATTGCACTGTTGTGCAGCTATTTTCTTTTTATTTTGAGTGACACTGTGAAGATTAACATTTGGAGTTGTGTGGTGGCAGCTTTCTGTGGCCCCTGAATGAGGTACCTGTGTAGGCAACAGAGACATGGGAATACTGTTGGGTCTTGGTAGTCTGAGTTTTTGGAGAAGCCAAAAGGTGAGGATTTAGTGAAAACAAAGCCTTGAGAGTGTTGTACTGAGACTTCACAAAGGCAGTGGCTTTACAGATGGGTTTAAGTGGCTGTTTCTC
>VXAU01005521.1:737458-889765 GCA_013399695.1 Formicarius rufipectus | reverse complement strand
TCCCCCCCCCCCCCCCCCCCAAATACTATCAAAAGAGTCAGGATGCAAACTAAGGACTCTGAAAGCACAGGAAAGAATCATTATCTCAGCCTTGTGTTGTGGGCTGCCACTGATGGGCAGCAAATTACTTGAAGTTTTAATGTGTGGTAGTTAACTCTCATAACTCAGTAATGGAAAAGTCTAACTTGGAAAAAAAAAAGGTGGCTTTTTTTCATCAGCTAAGGATTCAGTATTTTTAAAAGAATGTCACTGCCTCAGCAGTACTAACCAGAAAATTAATATTTAAGTTTCTCTCCTGAGAAAAATACCTTCTTTCTTGTGAAGTTCATTTTGGGTTGAGGGAATTGCACCTCTGGAATTGCCAGGGTTCTGTTGCATTCTTGCTGCTGGGAACCAAGTGCTGACACTTAGCTTCATCCCACGCTGTACGGCCTGTGTTTCAAGACCAGGACACCAGCTCAGCAAATCAGAAATTCCTGTGGAAGGTCTCTTAGATGCATTAATATTAAATTCTTTTATACCTGCTGAGGCTGTTGTAGGAAAACATGTTTTGCAGGAAACTCCTTTGATACTCAGCAGCATCCCAGGTAGTGTTTGGTCCCACGTCAGCGATACCTTCTCCATCCTTTCTTTGCACAGGAGCAGCACAGTAATGCTGTCCCAGTCTGGACATCTCTCTCTTAGACAAAATCGTGTGGAAAAGCTGTGCATTTGTTTGCTTTTTCACTTTCTCTGTTGGTGCTGGGCAGCCTTCCTGGGTGGAAGGAGTTTGGATCTACAGGTAACTTTTCAAATGTGTATTTGATGTGGACACATTGAGATGTTTCAGAGCTTGACGTGAAGCAGGTTTGGCCCTGTTCTAATCTGCCAGTTAAACCAAGAGCTTCAGATTTTGTGGCTGGAAGTATTGAGAAGCCTGGAATTAGTATTACCTCTGAAGGTCAGTGGGGAGCATCCAACTTCATTTTCTTTGTTCATGGTGTTCCACAATAACCTGTTGCTTCATGCCGAGCCACGCTGCCTTCTCGAATACGAGTGGTTTTCTGCTGGTCTCTCTTCTTAAGAATAGTCACTGCTTTTAGCAGTGCTTCGTCCTTCATGTGTCTCCAGACAGGATGTGTGGATGAAGGTGGACTCACATGCCTGTTTAATACTCTTCTGCCACTTCCATGAGAATTGGTAGTTTGTGTGGGTTATTTTCCAGAGCTGAAGGCACAAGCTGGCTGTGACTTGGGGAACTGGAGTGCAGTTCCTTCTCTGCTTCAACAAAAATTTGGAAGAGCTTTGCTTCTGACTTTCCAAAACATATTTGAAACATAACTCAGTGGCAAGCTTTGTTTTGGAAATGGCCCCGCTCCAGCAATGGTTTTGTTGAGTGCTGTTTATCCCAATTCCTTCCCTGGCTTAACAGACTGAGAAAGTAAAACTGTTGTATGGGTGGGTGGCTGAAAATGGGCCGTATGGATATTGCTGCAATTTGTGTTTCATAAACAGTGGTAGCTTGTGCATAAGCCTGTAATTGACTGAAAGTGCATTAAAAGATAGCACGAGGGCTTGTCAGCTGCTGCTTAAAATCCATCACTGGAGCTTGTTGGGAGAAGGGGAGATGGGGAGACAGGAGATGTGCAAACTCTGCGGAACTGAACAGTGTGATTCAACTGTGCTCAAAGTTAATTTTCCTCTATGTTTCTTGAAGAAGGCAGAACATAAATGCCCGAGAAGAGAAAGCTGTGCAGCCTGCAGTGGGCAGGCAGCAGCATTATTCCCAAATTGCAGTGCTGTTAATTATGACCTGTGTCTGACAAAAATCCGGGACTGGCGAGTGGGAGGTGGAAGGGCTGGAAGGAGATGAAACCATCAGAATTCCAGAGCATTCAGTGCTTTGTGCAAGGAGCATTTCTGGCCCCTCCGTGGCTGTCCAGCCAGCAGTGTTGGAGCTGCTCTGGAAGGTCACCTTGCTCCCAGAGCTGCTGAACTCGCTGCTGCTCAGGTCCCTCCCCGTGTACAGACACAGCACTTAATTTGTTCTTAATTAGGCTCAGCAGGCGAGCTGTGTGTTTTTGATACCGAATTCAGATAGGAGCCAAACCAGGTGTTCCAGCTGTTGCAGGCTGTGAGCACACGTGTGGGGGGTGAAGGAGGGAAGTGCTGCCTTTCAACAGGGGAAAAAGCCTTCAAAATGTCCTTATTACAAATCATGAGCCACTGGGCTGGATGACAACCCTCCAGTGGGAGCTGGTGTACCCCCTTCTGGAGTGCAGAGGAGCATCTGCCCCACACACGTGGACTCTGTTCCGGGATAATTGCCATGCTGCCTTTGGCCAGGATGGTTTTGACTCTGGCCTTTTGGATCTGCTGAACTTCTTCAAGCTGCAGCTTTGACTTGAGGTGTGCTGGATGAACGTGTGCGTGCTAAGAGCCAGGGGAGGGTGAGGCTCCTGGGAGGGCACCCAGGAGGGAAACACACCTCAGGAAAACCCGTTCACATTCCTGCACTAACAACATTCACTAAATGCTTTTTGTGTTAGTTTTTTTTTTTCCCTCACGAGTCAATAAAATCCTGGTTTTCCTTTAAAGGAACGGTTTTGCAGTTCTCACCAGATTATCTGGTATTACATTTGCTTGCAAGGTACTGCCCTACAGTCCAATAAACTTGTTTTCTTTTTACAAGAAGTTGTGTGCTTGCCAGTTGGACAGATACAATTTAAAGAAGCTGCAGCTTCTTGTTTAGCTACTTAAACGTTGGGAGTTGAAAGTAATTTTTTAGGCTCCTTTTTTTTTTCCCCAGTCATTCTTCCGTCCCCACAGCTCCACCTCTGAAAAGGTACAGTTGGAGGTGAACATCAGAAATAATCCCTTCCATGCTTCCTACTGTCAAATTAAAATTTCTGAGGGGAAATGATCCAAATGGGATTCACTCTTTAAGCTGAATACCCTGAGAGTGACTGGAAGGTGGGTAAGCTTTGTTGCTTTCCTGGGGTTCCTGTGGACATGTGGTTGGTTGCCCCAGTTTTTGCTGGATGATAGTTGTATCTCCAAAATGAAGACTCTTGGGGGGAAATGTAATCTGGCTTGGACAACAGGGTCCTGCAGTGGAATGAGTGGGAATTGCCACTTTTAAAGGGTTGTTATTGCTGAAGTCGCTATTGATGGTGTAGTTATGGACTGTCTGTGATGACAGGGTGATTTCTTGGTAATTGCTCTGTGTTCTGCTGAGAATAAAGGACAAAAGACAACCGTTTATCTTTTCTGCATAAGTAAACTATTTTTATGTGGGTTTTTTTTTCTTCTCTTTACCTCTTGGGTAGAAGCCCTATTTTGGGAGAGCAAACCCCCACTTTCCTGTGCTCCTTTGGCTGGGGCAGTGACCTGGTTTCACCCACACCTGTGGTGTATGGGTCATGCAGCATCTTCACGTCCTTTGGTACGAGCAGATGGATTTTCCAAGGATCCCAACCCACTGTAACCCAGATCCAGCTCGTCTTGGTGCCAACACTGCTGGCAGGAGGGAGCTTTGTGGTCCAAATATACAACGAGACTGAGCCCTCCCCAAAATGGCCCGTGGTGTCCTTGATCATCTGTGATCTGGCTGTGCTTGCCAAGTGTAAAGTGCCTTTTTAAAACGAGCTTTTATCGTTTGTGCTGAAAAAGGACTTTGAGGCTTCCTGTTCAGATAGGACTTGTGTGCTGGACACGGGATCTTTCCAGTCCCCAGTGAATAAACACAGCTGGCTGTTTTGGGAAACGGACTTAACATCTTTGCATCAAAGCTGTACAAATAAGGCAGCAAGTTGTCCTGAGTTAGTGGATAAGGTTTTCTGACTTTTACACTGTCTTAAAACCAGATGAAAACATGCTTTTTTAACGAGGCTGCCTTCAGCCCAGGGAGGGGGAAATCTGCTTCTCCTCCTCCCCCTCCTTTGGAAACAGGACTAAAACAAGCAGCTTCGATGACTTATCAATGTTGGATTATCATGCAATAGTTTACTGGGCAGCCTCTTGCTGTCCAGAGCCGCCCACGCCCTGGAGTCAATGGTGCCTTTGTTTGGGAGGCTGGAAGAATGCATGAGCTAATGGGGTGGTGGGAGTTCACCTTCATTCCAGGGCACTCAAGGCTGTGTTCATTCCCCCAGTGTCCCAAACCAGTTTCCTTCCTCTGTCCCTATCTCAGGATGGACTTCCAGAAACAGCAAATCCATGTTTATGTCTCTGCCAGGCTCTTTGAAAACCCAGGCACCCATCTGTGGTGGAGCTCCACAAGGCAGAGTCTTTGTTTTGGTGGGGCATGGTTAAAGAGAAGACTCTTGAAATCCTTCAGACCTTTCTTGTCTGTGATATATGTGCATAAATCTTCAGGCTCTTCATGTGAGAACAAGAAAATAAACCTAAGGCTTATTGTTTCTAGTTTGTGTTCCTCTAAGAGCCACAACTCAGCACTTGAGCACTGTCATCTGTGCTCCTGTGTGGAGTGATTTCCCTAGTGGAGTTCATCAGAAAGTCAAAATCCTTCATTTTCTCTCTTCACATGCTGGATATTCCGTTTGCTTGTGCAATACCAGTGCTCTCATGTTCCTCCTCCTCCTCCACAGATTTTCTCAGAAAAACTGGAGGGTGGTTGTAAAGAACATTTGCTGTGGAACTACAGAAATGTCTTGCTTTCAGGCAGAAGTTTGGCTTTTTCCTGCACTTGTGATGCAAACAGCATAACTTTGTGCTTATGTGTCTTGCAGGTGTTGGGCTGTTTTTGTCTAATGAAACTGATTTATTGCCAAAGAGCAAGTTTCTCAAGGTATCCCCCTCTCCTTCACTCCTTAAAAACTCTGTCCTGTTCTTGTTGCCTGTGTCCATGCTGGAAAAACCTAACTCATTCTCCTTAAAAATTCTTCTCATCTGCAGCCCCTGTGATTCAGGAGGGAGGGCTCCAGGAGTGTTTCTGGCGTGGGAAGCTGAACAAAACACTGTGGAAGCTGAGAACTTGGAGTGGTTTGTTGGCTCCAGAGGTGATTGGTCTTGAAGGAGAGCCTGTGAGCTTGCTGGCCTGTGTCTGCTGAGATCCAAGTGTCCGTCCCTCGCAAGGAACTGTGAAGGTTCTGGTGTCTGTACTGCTCTCAGCACATGGCTGGGGGAGATGCTGCCTCCTGCCATGGCCAGTGGCTCTTTATTTGTCAGAGAAGAACAGAGGAGTGTCTGGAAGCATCAGTCTGTTTGCTTCTAGCTGGTCCAGCACTGTGCCATGTGCTGGGAGAGTTGATGGTTCAGGCAGGAGGAAGGGCATGAGCATGTTTCAGTCTGGGAAAAGTGGCATCCCCTCCTGGGAGTCTGACAGGAGCAAAATGGGATGCCACTGGTGTTTGATTGCTCCCTGCCCTGTCACTGCAAAATGGGAATGAGATCCAGGCAGAAAGCAGTAAGCAGGCTGTATTTGTTACTGGTTTATTTTCAATTCTGTGTTAACATAGGTTGTCAGCAGGAACCTGCATGAACACAACTGCCCTGGAACAGGAGCCAACCAGAAGAGAAACATCAGAGTTTAACCCTTTTGTTACTGCTCTGTGCATTTTGCTGAAAACAAATCCCCAAAGGCTTGGTTTGTTGCCCAGTACAATCTTCTCAGGTGGATTATTTTCCCCCTGGGCAACAGGGCTCAGTTTTTGGCTGTAGTTTCAAGCTCAGAGGATGCCCAGAGGGGACTGCAGGTGATGCAGAAGAGGTAGCTAGGTGGGTTCTTCCCACGTGCATGGGATGTGAGTGGACTGACAGGGAAGGACGTGGGTGTAGTCTGGGCTTATCTTAGCCGGGCATCTGCTCACAATTCAGCACTTGTAGTCCTTGTGCCAGCTGGCAGGGTAGTTTTCCTGATGTAAATTATCCATCCGTTCTGAGTGGCCTGAACACAAGGAGATCTTTTGTGTGTAGGGGCAAATTCCTAACTTGGGGGGGGAAGGAGGAGTTTGTAAAGATCTAAGTGGCATTTGCTTACACTTTTCCAGTCTGACTTTACGGTTTTCAGTGTGGTGTGTTTCCTGCTGGACCTTGGGATACAGAATTAGGTGATAACCCTGCTGAGGAGGGCCGTAATTGGTGGTGGCAGCACCTGGTCAAGCCTGACAGCGTGAGCACGTTGTTGGGGGAAGCATCCCCTGGATCAAACAATGCTGAATGTTTCCAAAACCACTGCTGCTGCCTCTCCAGGCACCCAGGACTTGCTCCATTGAATCCATAATTGTAATACTGTCTTGAAGGCTTATAGATATGCTTGCTTATTGTAGAGGAAGACATTAAAGGTTTCCTACATCATCCTGAGCTGTCAAAAGAGGCTGGTTATCTTGTCACCTTGTCGCTTGCTGGTGAACAGCTTCCTGCCTTGGAAGGGGTGCAGGTTTAAAACTCACAGCTCATGGTTTTGAGCTCTGAAGTTGCTTTAAAGACATGCTGGGCTGTGCTTGTGAAGTGCTGAGCTCGTGGCCACTGATCCCAGCTTGGTTGTCTCTTCCTGCACAACAGATCTACCACTTCTCAGTGCACAGAGGGAAATATTACCTGCCAATTGACGCTATTAGACACTTCTGAGCCAAACCGAGATTTAAATAATTGCCAGCTTCGAGGAACAGGAGAACAATGACTTTTTGTCTTCTGTAGGAAATGTTTAAAACCGCCTTTCACCTGCTTATTGCTGTCACCATTTCTCAGCGTAATAGCTGCACATGTTTATTCAGCTCTGCAAGACTTGAAAGTTGCCTGGGCTGCTTATCTTTGCTAGAAAAAGGCTCTGGAGCCTCGAAGAGCTGCCAGGCTGCTAAGCACAGGTTTCATGTTCAGTGTGAGCAGTGGAGAAGCATTTATTTCCACAGCGTGTCAGCTGCTCTTGGGTCCACTCCGTTGTCCCAGCAGCATTTAACCATGGCAGGCTGCTGTCTGTGCATTAACTGCATTCCTCTGTAATGCCATGAACTGCACTTCCCAAGGAGTTACGGTGCCAGCTGCCATAAATGTCTTCTTCACCTGGGCTGGAGTGTGTTTTCCTTGGCCTGCCATGTAAACCTGGCGGGAAAAAAAGGATGTAGCACAAAGGGTTTCTGTGGAAAACCTTTTCCTGGTGCCCAGTGCTGCTGGAATGTGCTGTGCCTTTAGCTGAGCTGGGATTTTCGCAGGGAGCTGTGGCAGACTTTGTTGGGGAGCAGGGATTGTAATCCAGTTCTAGTGGAGAGGGGAAGAAAGGAGTTCTTTTCCTGGACACACAGGCTGTGACCTGCCCTTTCAGCTGGAGCAGAGGGCTGTGTGTGAGTGAGAGCACATGCCCGACCCCCTCTTCATTCCCAGGATTCTTGGGAAGCATTTCCTCCCCAAAACCATCTTGATGAAGCCTAAACATCGGGGCTTTGCTTCACACCAGTGGAATGCAGTACTAGTGGAGAAAAACTAACTGCTCTGAGTCAAAGGATCAGGATATCCCTGACAATTCAGCTGACACAGTTTAATTGAGTGATCTTCATTCTCTTGGCTCTGGCTTATTTTTTTTCCCCGCACCTCCTGACTCGTGGGATGGCTGGTCTTGCCTGATGTCTTCACTGTTTTTCACTTGTCATGAAAGTTGCCCAGAGAAATCCTAACAGGGTAGACTTTTAACCCTATATTTTGCTTTATTTTA
The DNA here is from genome assembly GCA_013399695.1 of Formicarius rufipectus. Taxonomy (NCBI): domain Eukaryota; kingdom Metazoa; phylum Chordata; class Aves; order Passeriformes; family Formicariidae; genus Formicarius; species Formicarius rufipectus. The sequence goes on along the minus strand of VXAU01005521.1, from coordinate 882,117 downwards.
ACATGTGAGCTCAAAGAAAACTTTATAATTAAGCTGATGACAGTTTTGCAGTGATAAAACCATGATAGTAGGTCTGGTCTTTAGTTGCTGCCCATAGGAGATGCTGGTGAAGTTCTGGGGTAGGCAACCAAAGTTGCAGGTCAGCATGTACCCTTGGGGTTTTCCTGCAGAACAATGAGGAAGTATTTGCTTCTGGGGGATCCTTGTCTTTACCTGGAAGAGATGGGGAGTAAATCCTGGATTTGTTTACCATGGGCCTGAAAAAGATATTTGTGCATGTCCAGCTTATTGGTTTGTGTCTGTCTTGAGTTTCTGCACTTGCACATTCTCTGTCTCTGAAGAACAATTTGCATTCAGTGAGGAGCTCTCTGAGCAGAGACCACATAGCAGGAGAAGAGGGAGACCTGGGAGGCAACACACAATGCCTGCTTTTTGCCTTGCACTGAGATTTATAAGAAAAATGCTCTCAAATACACCCCTTGCATTGGGCAGCAGAGGGAGGATATTGCCTAAGCTAGGTTAGTACTGAGTGTTAATCCATTGGAGTTTCAAGCCCTTGGGGAAAGTGCAATGTGGCATTAATGCTGTGATTGCTTCTTGCTTGTCTTTGGTGTGTAAGAAGATCTCATTAAATAATAACCCCAGAACAACAGTGAGCAAGTGCTGAATGAGAGTCACACACTGTGAACGGCTTCCAGTGTTGTGCTTAGGTCATCCCTAACCATGCACATGATATAAATAGGAAAGGGTATTTTCTGGGGAGTATTGGGGGGTTTGTGTCTGTCCAACACCCCCAGCTGTCCTGCATGTCACGCACAGACAGTACTTCTTGGTGAGTGGCTCTAAACACAAGGTTGGTCCTTTTCTATCCTTGGGATGTTAGTATGAGTTTCTCAGGTGCTGCATGTCTTGATTTCTACTTTGGTTTTTTTTTTTTTTCTGGTGTATTGATTTCTAGCTGTTTTGCCATGCTTCTCCTCGTGCCAGCCAGGCTCTGGGTGTGACATGCCTAATGCAGGCTGCTCCCAGTCTAACCCTGAGGCCCATGAGGCAGCACCATGGTCCGTGACCTCATTCACTGCTGGCGGGCTGTGCTTTGAGGGGCACCCTGCTCTTGTTGCCTGGTGCCCTCAGGTCTGCTTTCATGAGCACTTCAGCAGGTGCCAAGCCTCGTGTTAAAATTTAACACAGCGAACTTCATTTATTTTACAAGTTGAGGTTAAACCCACGTGACTTCTACAAGCTGAAAAAAACCTGTTTCTCCCTCAGCTGAAACCCTTCTAATAGCTTTTTTTTTTTTTTTCCTGATCTGCAGAGGAACCAGTGATGGCTGCAAGTTCTGCTCAGAGCAGTGTTTTTCTTGGAAGGGCAGGGACTAAACACCCAAGGTTTTACTCCAGACAAACCCCACGTTGTTTTAGCAAACTCTCTACGTGCTGTGGAGTGTCCTGATGGCACACAGTGTGTCTGCTGATGTGGAGCCAGAACAGCTGGCACACAGCTGTGTGCCTTCTCCTTGGAACATGCCCCTGGTGCAGTGGGAATGCAAGAGGAAGGTGGCTGAAGTGTGCTGTGGTTCTTGCCTCCCAGTGGGTGTTCTCAGGGATGTGAGTCTCCTGGGCAGCTGGTTTAGGTGCACAGGGGTAGATGCTCAAGTCTCTGGAGCAGAATCCATGAGGGAGGGTGATGTGGTGACTTCCACAAACCTGTTAGGCGGTGAATCGAGGCCAGGGAGGTGGGTTTTCACTTATCCTGCGAGGAAACTGAGAACGTGGCTGGCTTGTAAATCGTTGCACACTGATCCAAAACGTGTCTTGGTGACTTGAATCATACAGTCTGGGAAAGTTAAACTTTATTTTGGATTTCCAGTGTGACTCAGTAATTCAGTGCTGGAAAAAAGGCTTTGTGAGTAATAGAATTTGAGATACTGTCTGTTTAGGGAGGAAGGAAGCCAGGTACAAGCCATGCTCTACAGTGTGACTTCTACCCCTCTGGTTAATACTGTTAATACATGGATTTGGAAGAAACACCATCAGATGCCGTGGTTAACTTGGGCCTGGCCTTAAATCCCCATGTGGATATTAAATACTTGTGAGTTTGCTGTAGTCTGTTGGGGTAAGGACACTACTGGGGATGTCTGCAGAAGCGAACTGCAGCTTGTAACACGCGTGTTTGGTTGCACAGAACTCTGTAGGTCTGCTTATTTCTCTCTTCAGTCTGCCTTCTCTCTCTCCTTTCCTGAGAGATTCAATCCTGCGCTGGCAGAGATCCTTCTGGTGTCAGTGGATCATGCTGCATGATCACCCTGCAGCATGCTAGACCTTTGCCCAGGCAGAGGATCTCAGCGCAGCTCCCCCCCCGAGCCTGAGCCTTTCTCCCGTTCGCCTCTCCCGCAGGAAAGGCCTTTGACATCACGTACGTGCGGCTGAAGTTCCACACGAGCCGGCCCGAGAGCTTCGCCATCTACAAGCGCACCAGGGAGGACGGCCCGTGGGTGCCCTACCAGTACTACAGCGGCTCCTGCGAGAGCACCTACCGCAAGGCCAACCGCGGCTTCATCCGCAGCGGCGAGGATGAGCAGCAGGCGCTCTGCACCGACGAGTTCAGCGACATCTCCCCGCTCACCGGCGGCAACGTGGCCTTCTCCACGCTGGAGGGGAGGCCCAGCGCCTACAACTTCGACAACAGCCCTGTGCTGCAGGTGGGTGGGGGTGTGTGGGGCTCGGGGGGTGAGGCTTTGTGGGTAGGACTTGGGTGGGTTGGGGCTCTGTGCCTGCTGGGCTGCACTGCACTGCTCATGCTGTGCTGGCTTAGAGTTAAACCGGCAGGAGAAGTGGATCCGACTCAGAATGGGATTGCCAGTCAGAGTAACAGTTTCATAAAAGATCGCAAAATACACTGAGACAGAAGGAAAATTCGTTTGTGCCACAAAAAAAACAGCTGTGCAGCCCAGCCCAGTGGGGCACGAGCAGGATGGAGCTCACCAACCCCTGTGCTGAGCACCATGTGGGGCCCCTGAGTCCAAAATGAGAAAAAAGGAAGAAACCTGCTGGTAAAAATGATGGTGGCAGTCCCGTGGCAGTCCCAGTCGGGTCGAGGCTCTGCTCCTCCTCTGGGTCTGACCAGAGATCCCAGTCCCAAAACCCCAACTTACCTATGCCTGGGCTCAGATGGGAACGCCCAGTCCCTCCCCCAGGGTGGGGAGTTTCCCAAGGGGTGATTTACTCTGGGAGGTGAACAATGGCGTATTTTTGGCATCCCTGCTGGCCCCTGAGCAGACATGACCCCTCAGGTGGGTGTGAAGACAGGAACACTTCCTTATCCCCCAGGAGTTCCCAAACCCCCCCTGTGCCCTGAGGGGTGGGGTGTGCCCTGGGCAGCTGCTGCCAATGGGCCATGGGGAGCAGCTCATGAGAAAAATGCCACAGAGGGTTTAGAATACACACCCACCCAGTGCCAAACCAATCCTGGCTACCATAACCAGGACACCCTGGCACAGGTGAGTTGGGATGGACGTTCCTAAGGGACTCTTTTGAAGCAAGAGTTGAACTCTTGGCTCTGTTGTTACATGGTACAGAAAGCAACTGGTGGCACTAAGGTGGATTTGTCATTGGGATCATGGAAGTCTTTAGAGAGTGCAAATCTCTGCCTGCTCAGAAAACAGCTGTGGGCTTTTATTGTTTCAGATATAAGGACAGAGGAGGGTAAAGCCTCTGTCTAGTCTTTTATTTGAGGCATCTGTGTATATGTTTTGGGTTGAAGAAGTACAAGGTTCTTCTAAACAAATAAAGCATTACAGGAATCCCTGACCCATCCCCTTACATGTATGTTGAAGCAGAGGAACTTGATTTTATCCATGATATTTTTCTCTTACAAATGGCTTGGCCAGTGGGGTTTGGTTGGGTTTGTTTGTTGTTCACAGTGGTGGTTGGGCAGTGGTCAGGAGCATACCGGAGCAGTTTATCTGATTTACTTGCCACTCTGTGTTCTGCTTGGTGACTTCTCCAGCTTAAATTGCAACAAGGAGCTGAAGCTGTGGGGTCTACAACACTGGGGTTCCTTGTCTTCCTTGCAGAGCGGTGATTGCCACCACTTCCCTTTCCTCTTAGAGTGGCAGGAGCAGACTGAGACGTGAGCACCCAGCGGGCTCCCTCTGTCTGATCCCCAGGCAGGAGAGCAGGATCTGGTGGGTCTCGCTTCTGCAAACAGAAACAAAGATTAATGGGAAAGGAAGAACTCTAGAAATGGGAAAGAACCAGTTGGGCCACCTCGTTGGGGCAGCCAATCCTTGCAGAAAACTCTGTCTTATCGTTATGCTGAGCGCAGAGATTTCAAGTTAGTGATGTGTATAATTTTCTGATAAACTTCTCTATTTTAGGAGCAGAGGCCTGACTGCCAGTTTCCTAAAATATGTACAAACCTCTGCTGTTGCCTTTCAGAACTGAAGTAAATGTGTATTTTGTGCTTGACGTTCCCCTGTGTTTATGCCAGTGTTTGTAACTCAGTAAATCTTTTGGCACTGGCTGAGCAGTGATGCAGCTGCAGCATATTTGTATGTACACTTGGGTTTTTCTTGTGTTCTTTTCCTGTGGTGTCTGAAGGAAAATGGCACTGCAAAGCTGTTAATAAAGTGGTAGTCACTGGCTGAAGCTGATGTGAAATTTGGGGTCAGGCTGTGCTTGCTGGCCATAGCTGGAGGAGGGCAGGGCAGTGTGTTGAAGATGCTGTGTAAATATTATGAGAAGCTCTTGTGTTGCGAGTCAGATCTGCCTGTTTGTCTTCCTCAGCCTTCCCCGGGCCTCATTCATCTGTCTGCCTGTGACTTTAGTCTGGTGCAATATGTCTGCAGGCAAGTGTAGGCTCAAGCTTTTCCCACTGGTGCTGTGTAGCTTTGCAGGAGCACTGCAGGCAGGCAGATATGTGCAATTAGCGAGCTGGGATAATTGCCTGCGCTGCACTTTTTGCTGGAGAGGTTGCCCACTGCTTCCCAGCTGAGCGCAGTCAGGATGTGGAGAGACATTGGAAAGGGTATCCAGAGAGGAGCAGAGTCCAGGAAAACTCCCTTGAACCAAGAGGATGTGATATGAGGCCTCTGGGGCAAGGACGTGTGAGCTTCCGAGGTGCAGAGGGGGAAAAGGATGTGGAAGGAACGTGCTGATTGATGAATGACTTTGTTAATAGAAGTGCTAATGACACAGCACTGGTGTGCTGCTCTCCAGAGGGCTGTTTGATGTTCCATCTGATGGGATTTCTGTCTGACCTAGGAATGGGTGACGGCTACAGATATTAGAGTGACCCTCAACCGTCTGAACACATTTGGAGATGAAGTTTTCAATGACCCAAAAGTTCTCAAGTCTTACTACTATGCCATTTCTGATTTTGCTGTGGGTGGTAGGTGAGTAGACAATAAAACTCTGTACTTACTTAAAGCTTTTGGTCAGGATTACTAGACTGCTTTAAAAATGTTGCTTATCCTCACAAGATACCATTAGGCTCTGGTCTTTATTGACTACCCTAAACCAAAAATGCAGTAGAATGAGTTTCACATAGCTTGCAAATACTGTATGATAGCTTTTGTGACTGCAGTTTCAGGGCTGACAGAGACTGAATATTTTTTCCTTGATTAAATGAAATACTAAGTGATTTAGGAGGGTGGAGGCTGAAAAGAGTAACAAAAATATACCAAAGAACAAATTTTCTTCCTGCCCTGTGCCTTCTGTGGTTTTCATTGTTCTCTGCCTGTATCTGTAGGCTAAAATAGCAAAAGTAGAAAATCTCAGTGCCTCTGTTTCACATATGTTTTGGGAGCTATCTCCTGTGAAGATCTGGCACACTGTGTGACACAGTTGTGGTTGTCCGTTCCTTTTGCCAAAGCCTACTGCAGAATGTTTAAACCTTAAGTAGCTGATGATAACATGTTTTAATAAACAGAGCTGAGACCAGTGCAGTGTTTGGACTCTTTGCAGAGAACCAGTGCTGAGCCTGGGATGTGGCCACATGGGGGTTTGTACTGGCTGCACCACCAGTCTGGAGGTCCCTGGGCTTCTGTATTAGTCACCTCTCTGCTATTTAATGTCTTACTGATACCACAATAGCCCACACCCAGTGAGCACACTGTGTTCTGGGCTCTAATGAGGGGGAAGCTGTGCAAAATTTACTAACCCAAAGCCAACAAAATCTTTGCTTCTCCTACTCAGCTTACTCTGAAGACTGCAAAGGAATTGGTTAACTTTCTCCCATTTCTAAATGCCTACCTGGAGCACTCTGCCCCTCTTTGTTTTATAGAATGGTTTGGAAGGGACCTTCAGAGACCATTCAGCCCCCATCATGGGCAGGGACACCTTCCACCAGCCCAGGGTGCTCCAAGCCCTGTCCAACCTGGCCTTGGACACTTCCAGGGATGGGGCAGCCACAGCTTCTCTGAAAACCTCCGCCAGCACCTCACCACCCTCACTGTGTAACATTCTTCCTTTATGTCTAATCTCAACCCAAATTATTGTCCCTTGTCCTATCACTGCAGGACCTGGTAAAAAGTCTCTCTCTGTCCTGTAAAACCCCCTTTAGATATTGGAAGGCCTCCATAAGATCTCCCTGGAATCGCCTCGTCTCGAGGCTGAACAAGAGCAGTTGGCTTCTCGATTTTCTTGTGACCATCTACCTTTGAGTTTGTCTCATCTCACATCTTCAGATCTCTTTTTTTTTGGGGGGGTGGGAGTTTGCTCTGAGTGTCACCTGGCTCCTTGGCATTTCAATACCTCTCCCTGGTCTCCCTTTAACCAGGTGCAAGTGCAATGGACACGCGAGCGAGTGCGTGAAGAACGAGCTGGGCAAGCTGGTGTGCAACTGCAAGCACAACACCTTCGGGGTGGACTGTGAGAAGTGCCTGCCTGCCTTCAACGACCGTCCCTGGAGGAGAGCGACGGCGGAGAGTGCCAACGAGTGCCTGCGTATGTGTGGTCACACCTGCCCAGGGGCTGGGGTTGCCCTGCTGACATCCAGAGGCTGGCTTGAGTAGTTTTGAGTTGTCTCAGCTGCAGTCAGTCAGCGTTAAGCACAGTTAATGGGGCCATTAGTCATTCCACTCCTATCCTATTAGGAGCTGTTGTGGTAGATCGCTAGGAAGGGGCATCTCCTTTCTGGAGGAGGATGGGAGCAAGCTTTAGGGAAGAGGTGTGCCATGGAAATGTAGAGGCTTGTACTTTATGGGACCCACGTGGCAAAAAATGTGTATTTAGCATGCTGGAGTATAATTGTCCTTTTAAAAGCTCCTCATGTAGCATCTGCTGACTTGCTCTTGCACTTGGGTTATTGGTTTTTACAGTTAATCGTTAGCTGTTAGTTGTCAACAGTTTCATCCCATTTTGAGGTTGTTGCAGCAGTTCTGGACTGGAAATGCAGCTCTCTGTCATGGAACACCAATTTGCTTGGTTTTGTGCCCCAGACCACAACTCCTGGTAGTTTACTTTAATGGGGAAGCTTTTCCAGACAGAAAAGCTTCCTTCCTGTCTGACCTCTGTGTGTCTCGATGGGTCCCAGCTGTCTGGTCAAGACCTGTGGCTTCCCTTGACAGGCTGGTGAAACGGGGTTGTCCTGCTGTGTAGACAGATGGGATTTGCAACCCAGGGGAGAAACTCTCCTTACAGCATGGAGTAGAATCACTGTTATCTTTTAATGCTTGATTGGATGGTGGAGGTTGGTGTTGCTGTGTGGGAGGGCAGCCTTTTGGCTGCAAATGGCAGCCCGATGTGGAAGGGAGTGGGGTAGGAAGTGCTGGTTTTCTTCTGGATGTAGATGGGAATGGTCTCGAGGGTGTTTCAGCTTTACAGCCTTTCAACCACCACAAAAACGAGCCTCCTCCCTTTTTGTCCTCATTGATCCAGAAGTGCCTTGGGGCTTGGAGTGGCTAAAAGCTTCCCTGGAACTGAATAAGGAGTTCTGCAGAGGAGATTTTGTGCTGTTTGGGTCAGCTGGCTGCTCACGGTCCCTTGTCTTTGCAGCAGGGCAGGTTTGTGGTGTCAGGATGAGCTGGGCACTGATGGTCCCTTCTCTTTGCAGCAGAGCAGGTTTGTGGTGTCAGGGTGAGCTGGGCACTGATGGTCCCTTCTCTTTGCAGCAGAGCAGGTTTGTGGTGTCAGGGTGAGCTGGGCACTGATGGTCCCTTGTCTTTGCAGCAGGGCAGGTTTGTGGTGTCAGGGTGAGCTGGGCACTGATGGTCCCTTCTCTTTGCAGCAGAGCAGGTTTGTGGTGTCAGGGTGAGTTGGGCACTGATGGTCCCTTCTCTTTGCAGCATGTGACTGCAACGGGAGGTCCCAGGAGTGCTTCTTCGACCCCGAGCTGTACCGCTCCACGGGCCACGGGGGCCACTGCAGGGGCTGCGCGGACAACACGGACGGGCCGCACTGCGAGCGGTGCAGGGACAGCTTCTACCGCCGGGGCAGCCACGAGGGCTGCCTGCCCTGCAGCTGCAGCCCAGTGGGTAAGCACTGCCTGAGGACACACTCTCCCTGCACAAGCCACCCCCTTCTTCCTTTCCTCATTGCGAACTACAGGGTGGGGAAAAAGGGGGCTTGTTTATTTTTTTTATTTATTTCCCCCTCCACATACAAAATGTTTGTTGTGTTGAATTTTGGTTTACGTTATCCTTTGGGTTTAAGTTATCCTTTGCAGCACTTGCTCCTTCAAGTGTATTCTAAAGTAATTTCTGTGTGTTGCTGTGGATGCTCCCAGTGCTAAAGAACTCATTTAAATTCTTGATAACCAGGATGATGTGAGTGGATATTTCTGGGAGTTGTTCATACTGAGGAACTGTGGTGAACTTTAGCTGCTGCATCAGTTTCTCCTACTGAGTATCCAGGCACTATAAATACAAACCAGTGAAACATTAAACACAGAAGGGGTGGGGGTGAGATAAAAAAAAGTAAACTCAAAATATGTAGTTAAACTCCTTTACAAAAAAAAAAAAAAAAGAGGAGGGGGGTGGAATTCTGGCAGGAGAACTGATCTTTTGTTGTCAAGGGAACCACTTGACCTGTAGGGAGTGATCCCACAACTACAGCAGCCCACAGCAAATAAGGGGGAAGGAGAGAAAAGGGTAACACATAGTAAGGTATGATGTGAGGCTTCAAAATAGAGGAGCTGGAATAAGTAATTGCTTGCAGCATGCCCTAAAAGCAGCCAGGGAGAGGCCTGCCAGGGTGCATCTTCTGTCTAATTTGGTCAGAGTGTTGGGCAGTTGTGAAGTTTTTGACCAATAAAGGCCCTTTCTTTTCTGTTTGCTCTCCTAAGTCATGTCAGACCTTATTTTGAGAGGGGTTAAGGGTTGGTGTCAACCGAGATGGTTCCGAAGTTGGAGGGAGGTGACCTCTCAGGTCTTTAAAGACAGCTTTCAAACCCATCAGCTTGTATTCCGTGGCACATTGGCACCCAGGGTGTACTTGAATCCCCTGGATATGTTTAGATTTCTATTTTTTGTCTGAGTGCTGTTTTTTCCTAAATAATCCTAAGTGGGACTGCAAAGGGGATTTGAACTTTGGCTGTATATGGTAAAGGTTTTGTGAGTTCTTCTGTCCTGTCCAGCCTAATCATCTTAGAACTCTTCACTTTGCCATAATCTTCTGGTGTGGATTGAAGTGGAAACAAGCAACTATTTCTGTATATTAAACTATTTTTCTCCTGGTGGTTAACTCTTAAGGGTGCTGCCAGCTACAGGGATGCTTGGGAGAAAGCATTTTGTCCACTGTGGATTAAAGAAACCTGCTACTGCTTTTTGTGCAAGCCCACTTGAACAGAGCAGTCCTGAGGAAGGTGTCCTTCCAAAAATGAGGGTTTTGCTCAAGGGTTTGTCTGGGTTCATGGTGGCACATGCACCTGGGCTCTGAGGAGGCAGTTTAGTCTTTAAATCCAACTTGGGAGTCAAGAGAGGAAATTGGAGCATGAAATGGAGAGGTCAGGATATCCCCATGCAAAGGGGAGATGGTGATTAGGGAGAAAACAAGGAATTCAGGGAACAAAATACTGGAAATGGTGTGGTGCAGGGTAAAACAAGCATGGAATTAGAGGCATGCAAAGGTGTCACAGTGAGGATGAAGCAGAAATAAGGACAAGAATACAATTTGAAGTTAAAATTATGTATTAAAAGGTTGGTTGGTAGGAGTAAAATTCATCTGTCTGGAAGTGCCAGGGGAAAAATGCCTCCAAATTAGAGGCAGCCCACAGGTAAGCTGTCACTTGCCAGCTTGGAGCTGTGCTTCCCACTTTGTTCTCCCATGTTCCTTGTCCATTTTGTGAAGTTTCAAGACCTGCAGGCTGAGGTGCCTGTCCCTGCTGTCCCCACAGGCTCCCTCAGCACACAGTGTGACACCTACGGCCAGTGCAGCTGCAAGCCCGGCGTGATGGGGGACAAGTGTGACCGCTGCCAGCCAGGCTTCCACTCCCTCTCCGAAGCTGGGTGCAGGTGAGGGGCTCTGAAATAAAGCCAGACTCTTCTTGGAAGCTTTCTCTGTGTGGCTCCTCACGAGTTCCAACTCTCTCCTCACTCTGCCAGGCCCTGCTCCTGCAATCTGGCTGGCAGCACAGGGGAGTGCAACGTGGAGACGGGGCGGTGTGCGTGCAAGGACAACGTGGAAGGGTTCCACTGTGAGAGGTGAGTGTCTCTGCCCGTGGCTTTGGTTCAGGAATTAGAAACATCCGAACCATGACCTGGGGTTAAGCGTCAGGGAATTGAATTCTCTTTCCTTCATGTCTTCAGATGCAAACCTGGATTTTTCCATCTGGATTCCTCCAATCCAAGGGGTTGTACCCCCTGCTTCTGCTTTGGACACTCTTCAGTCTGCACCAGCGCTGCTGGCTACAGTAGCTACAGCATCACCTCCGACTTCCAGTTTGGTAAAATGAGTTTTCCTTTGTAGCTCAGGTTGGGCTCTAGACTCAAGTCAGAAGGTATTAAAAACCCCAGCTCCTTCCTTTCTATGCAAGACCTCAAATCCTGGGCAGGCAGGTCCAAGATCCCTCCTTTGGAATTGCTGGAGCTTCCACGTCTGCAGCTTGTTTGTTCAGCTAGTATGAATTCACTGCTCTGGCTTTGGGCACCCAGTTATTGCACACTGGGCAGGTCCAAGTGGGAATTGCAAATACAAACCTTTTCTAGCTTGAGAAGTGTGCTGGCAAGGGAGCATTTCCTCAGTTTTAGAACCAAATCAAGAGTTTCTGATTGAAAGGATTAAAATCACTTCAGATTTGGAGTTTAAGTGGCTCTGAATAAAACACAGTTGTTGCCAAGGGGTCTGTAAGCTCAGGAAAGATCTCTCTCTCGTTTTCTGCAGTCAGTTTCCTGTGTATGCATGTTTTCGTGCTGCGTGGTTTGAAAAGAACATCTTTTTAATTAAAATTCCACTGGCGAACAGTTCATACAAAGGCTGCAACTCTTAACAAGTCGTAGGGGACTGCAGGTTTTTCCATCCCTGTTTAAGCTCTTCAGAAAAGAAGGTTTTGAACCAGTAGTCGTCACAGGGTTCGAAGTTCAGAGGGTTCAAGTCAGCACTGGAGTTAGGGGCTTAAATTGGAAAGGTGGTGTTTGTTATCCAAGTTCTTCTGCACAACTTTCTGCAGCCCGTGCACAGACTGTCGAGTAACTTACATACAAACAGCGTGACACGAGAAGCTGCATCTTCCAGGGGTGTTAATTCCTGCATGCCTGGTTTTTCAGGAGAGGACGAGTGGCGTGCTGAACAGCGAGATGGCTCGGAAGTTGCACTCCAGTGGAGTGCAGAGACCCGGGACGTCTCCGTTATCTCCGACACCTACTTCCCCATGTACTTCGTTGCACCACGTAGGTCATTCCAAAAGGGTGGCTTTCTCTGCTGCTTGTGTCCTTTCTGTTCCATCCCCTAACTGGAAGGATTTCCTTATCCTTTCAGGCAAGTTCTTGGGCAACCAGGTTTTGAGTTACGGGCAAAACCTGACCTTCTCCTTCCGTGTGGACAGACGGGACACGCGGCTCTCCGCAGAGGACCTGGTGCTGGAAGGGGCTGGGCTGAGAGTGTCGGTGCCACTCATTGCCCAGGGCAACTCCTACCCCAGTGAGAATGCACAGACCTACACCTTCAGGTACAGTGGGGGCAGCTGAGAGCGAGCCTGGAGTGCCCCTGGCCTCTGAACTCTTGATGAAGCCAAGATCATTAATTGTAGCTGGGAAGAGTGTTCTTATCAGGTTAATTTTCACTCACTGTCTGGCAGCTTTGTGTAAGCCAGTGTAGATGATGTTGCAATAACATTCCACCCTTGGAAAGAGGGGCTTTGAAAGGGTGCAGCTGTTAACATCTGAAAAGTGATGATGCATGGCTCTTCTCCCTAGGCTCCACGAGGCTACAGACTACCCCTGGAGGCCTACTCTTACAGCATTTGAGTTCCAGAAGCTTCTTCACAACTTGACTTCCATCAAGATCCGTGGGACATACAGTGAGAGAAGTAAGTCACTGAGCAGAGTGTTGCAGAAGAGCAGGCAGGCTCCTTGGTCTAGTGCCTGGGTTACTTCTGTATAGGGCCATGAATAGCTGTGACAGCTTATTTGGCAAAGCCCATGCCAATGGACTTTCACCTGGTCATCTTGTGTAACGGCTTCTTCCTCATGAAGAGGATATGGGGAAGAAAAGTGCTATCTTTAAAGGTCTGGAAGCTTGACACTCATCACATGCTGATTCTTTGCTTCTAAACATGGGGATTTTGCTGTGCTTCAACGCCATTGTCTTCCAGATTGGTAAAAATGCATTGTACTGAGTCCTGAAGGATGTTGTAGGAGAGACAGAGGAAGTTTAAAATACTTGTTCACAGTTTTTGCTACTCTGTGAATGGTTACATCCCCCCTGTTTCTAGGTCTTGCCTTGGCGTGACACATGGGAAGGATGAGGTACTGAATGTGCTGCCAGTGCAGAACTTGATGAAAGCTCCTCATAATGAGGGTTTATAAGAAGTCAGGCAATGATTAGGAGCAAAGATGTGTCCTTGGGTGTTGTGTGACAAAGAATTTTTCAGAATGATGCAAGGGATGAATTTGCATTTGGGGAATGTGGGAGAACTGCAAGTGTTTACAGTAGAGGTGGCTTGTAAAGAGGAATGTGGGGTTATAAAATGGTGAGGAGGAAGGGTGTGTAGTGAACCATCCCCTGAGTGCTGCAGCCACTGCTAATATGAGGGCACTGAGGCTCTTCTCAGCATGCTGGAGCTGCTGCAGTGGTACAAACACAGTGGTATAAGTTAAAAGCCAGCTATGTTGTGTCTGGGCTCTCTTTTGCTCCAGGGGAGGGGCTGGGAGAAGAGGGGGAAGCGCTGAAAGCTAGAGGAAAAGAGTGGCTAGAGAGGAAGAGCTGAGGAGTTTGCCCCCAAGGTGTGGTTTGCAGATGGTGTATGGAAGTTGCTGGAGAGGTGGCCTGTCCTGTCTTGAAAGATAGGAATTGGTTTTGGTATTTGATATGGAAACGGAAACCATACACATGTAAAATACAACTCAGTTTTAACTGACTGTACTAGCTCACCTGCTGTTCTCAGCAAGACCCTCTGTTGTCCTCTTCTGCTCTGGGTGTCCCCTTCATGAGCTCTGTTGAGTCTTTCCTTATATGTCTAAGCCTCCCTGGAAGATTTTTGCCTCTTCATTCCCCCCACCAACTGCAATCACCCCCGTGTCTGTCCCTTGTACCGTTCAGCTGTGTGTTTTGGGAGGTGAAAGAACCTGTGGTTACCAAGAGTTTCCCTCTTTGGCTCTTTCTAGGTGCGGGTCACCTGGATGATGTCACCATCACAAGTGCTCGTCCTGGTCCTGGTGTGCCCGTGGCCTGGGTGGAGAGCTGCTCCTGTCCCGTGGGCTACGAGGGGCAGTTCTGTGAGCGCTGCACCTCTGGGTACCGGCGAGAGACCCCAAGCCTCGGACCCTACAGCCCCTGCGTGCCCTGCACGTGCAACGGGCACAGCGAGACGTGCGACCCCGAGACGGGTGAGCGGCGCCGGCAAAACGGGGTGGGCAGCAAGAGGAGAGTGGCTCTTCCTTTCTTGGTTGGGAGGTGAAACCAACCCCGTGTCCCTCTCTGTTCCAGGCGTGTGCAGCTGCAGGGATAACACGGCAGGGACTCATTGTGAGAAGTGCAGTGATGGGTATTATGGCGATGCCACGGCCGGCACAGCCTCAGACTGCCAGCCTTGCCCATGCCCCAGCGGCTCGAGCTGTGCCATCGTGCCCCGCACCAAGGAGGTCGTGTGCACCAGCTGCCAGGCTGGCACTACAGGTGTGTTCCTGCACAAAAAGCCTTTTTCTGCGTGCTTGTGGAAGTGTGTCTCCTGTTGCTTCTTCCACAGTGTGCAGCACTGAAAACTTCTGTGTCTTCTGGTTCCAGTCCTTCTCCCTCCCTCAGCCCTATTTTGTGTCCTGCATGAGGCTCAGGGCTTCCCGTGTTCTTCGTGCCTGTCTCTTGAGAACAGAAGAGCAGCAAAGGCTTGATCTGTGCAAAGTCTGAGCAGCTCTGTGGCTGAGCCATGCTGGCTTCTAATAGAGCTCTGGTAGTTGCACAGTGTTGGGCAGAAAATAGGTTTCAAAGAGCCAAGAAGGTGGGTCAGAGTGAAGTAAATGTAGAAGATGCAGTTTGCCAGGCAGAGAGGCACCACAGGATGCTTCTAGGAAAAGCAGGAAGGCTGCAGTGACTCAAACACTGCCCAAAAAATTAAGAGATCAAACTAGTTCTCAGCGCTTTTAAAGAGAAATATATGAATGGATAAAAGATCTTAGCAATAAGCTGTGATGTCCAAGCATGCAGCTGAGTTGTTAACAGTTGTTTTGCTCTGCCTGCAAGCAGCAAGGAAGCCTTAGGATGACTGGCAGCCTCTCTGCTGATTTTTATGCTTGGCATGGCAGAATCCAAAGTACAGAATACCTGTAAATGGTTGGAATGCTTAGAAAAAAACCCTGACGAAGCAACTCGTGGGGGTTTCCATGGGTGCCACTGTGTCTGGAACCAAAGCAGAGTCCAGGGCCCCAGGTTCTTGCAGCTCAAGTGTCTGTACGAGCTCCTATTTAATTGTAACTCTGTGACTGCACAGAATTTCTACCTATCTCATGCCATCTTTTTGGAACATGAGGGAAAAGAGGATTTGTGTGCAAGAACTGCCTAACAAACAGAATTCGTAACTGGCTAGGGAGGTCAGATCTGCAGTAAGTGTAGGGATCTGCTGAGTTGGATGCTTCAGTGGCTGCCCATGGAGGTTTGGCACATCTCGCTGGCAGTGTAGCTTCCTGGAGCAGTGATGCCCCACGGAGCTCTACCTATTTAAAACTCTAAAATTAACAACAAATTACAGCCAATAGATTTTGCTTAAAGGGACAGGAGGAGTGGAAATAATTCATAATGCAAAGTCCCAGTGAAAAAGCAGCTTGAATTTAGAGATGGGGAAGGATTTGTGTCTGACCCCACGAGGAGGATGAAAGGGCAGGAAGCTGGGGAGTTTTCTTTCCGGAAGGGACTGCAGAGAAGGTCCATGTGAGATGACAGCAAAGGGTTTTGTGCTGCTGCAGCAGCCGTGTCTGTGTTGTGTGCCAGGCAAGAGGTGCGAGCTGTGTGACGACGCCTACTTCGGGGACCCTCTGGGTGAGAACGGGGCGGTGAGGCCGTGCCGCCTGTGCCAGTGCAACGACAACATCGACCCCAACGCCGTGGGCAACTGCGACCGCCACACCGGGGAGTGCCTCAAGTGCATCCACAACACCGCCGGCTTCTACTGCGACCGCTGCAAGGACGGCTTCTTCGGCAACCCGCTGGCCCCCGAGCCCGCTGACAAGTGCAGAGGTCAGAGCTGCCTCCTCTTCTTTGGCAGTGGTGTCGTCCCCTGTGTCGGCTTTGCTCAGCTCCCCATCAAGCACAGCTGTGAGCCAGCTAGCTCTCCCCACCCCACTCCTGACAAAAGGAAAAAAAAACTAGTAAAAGACAAAATCAGTGAAGGAATATATATGTATTTACAGATATTTTATATATATACAGCTAAATACTATATACATATAATGCAAGGATTCCAAACAATTCCCAAACACCCCCCAAAGGGGAAAAGGGAAAGGGGAAAGGGACCAAAAAGGGTAAAACCAAAACAATCCCACTCAATCAAATTCCAGGAATTAATTCAATAGAACAATAACACAGGAAAGATCTCACCAACTTCCCTTAGAAGAAGTGAGAGCCTTCCCTCCTCTGTCAACAAAGACAACAGCTCTCAGCCAGGCCTGAACTCAGAGAGATCATCCAAGGCCTAAACACTGAGAACTGCTGGCTCCGTGTTCACCCGACAAGGGAGAGAAAAGGAAAGAGCCAAGACAGGAAACTCCCTTCTGTCTTTATACACCTGATTACGTAAGGGAACGATACAGAATCCTTCCTTAGTTTTGTATCCTGGTTTCTAGGGAAGGCCTACAGACAAACTACCACAAGGGTTGGTGGTGGGACATGGTGTCGTGCCTGTCAGCACCCTGTTCAAGTGGTCTGGTGGTTTGAGCCTGTTGAAATCCTTGTGTTTGTGGGCGCTCACTGTCACTGAAGCAGAAGCACTGTCTGATGGCAGGGGCTGGGCTGCCATGTGGTTTGGATCCAGACCCATTTTAGGGGGCTGGTGAGTACCAACACCACAAGGGACTTTAAGTTTGTGTGTGTTTCTCCATCCCTTCTATTTCTGCAGCTTGTCACTGCAATCCCTATGGCACTGTGAATCAGCAGACGAGCTGCAATCAAGTGACTGGGCAGTGCGAGTGCCTGTCCCACGTCACCGGGAGGGACTGCAGTGCCTGTGAGCCAGGATTCTTCAATCTCCAGAGTGGGCGTGGCTGTGAGAGGTGATGTTTCCCTTGGCTGGGGCCAAAGAGCCTGGTTTTGGAGGGTCTGTGCTTACCTTGTGCAGGAATGTGATGTTGGTCACAAGTGACTGGTGTGCCTCGGTGCTGCTGTGGGTGGGGAAGAGCAGTGGTCAAGGAGTGGCTATTAAGGCTGTGCAGAAAGCCTGACTTATAAATAACTTTATAAAGAGCTCTAAATCAGGGTTTTAAATAGAAAACTGCCACATGACTGTGTGATTGTAGCAGGAGCTCACAGGTTCCTTTTATAGTGCAGGCAGCAAGCGACCTTGCATGGTTCAAAGGCTCCCTGCCTCGCCTGCTGTAGCTGCACGGCGAGAAAACCGCCTTTCGGCAGATGCCAACGCTGAGCTGTGCCCTTCAGAGAGGCACTTCCCCCGTGTGGCCCTTCCATGCCACGCCTGACATGTGTCTGCCCTCCCCAGGTGCAACTGCCACGCGCTGGGCTCCACCAACGGGCAGTGTGACATCCAGAGCGGGCAGTGCGAGTGCCAGCCGGGCGTGGCTGGCCAGCACTGCGACAGGTGTGAGGCCAACCACTTCGGCTTTGGCTCCCAAGGCTGCAAACGTAAGTCTGAGAGGCCACAGTGAGGCAGGTGGGCAGGATGTCCCACCTCCGGCCTTGCTGTTGCTTCATCTCTGGGAAGGGACTTGTTGTCGCAGAAATTGGCACTTTTGTGTCCACACCCTGCGTGGTGAAATTTAATCTCCATGCTACAGCTTATCCCCTTCTTTTGCCATCTTTTCCTTGTCCAACTTAATAGATACCCACCTCTCTTTGGTGTAAATGCATTCTCTGAGTCTTGGCCTGCAACACTTCTGTTCCCTGTTGTTAAATCTGCACAGCTACTCTGCATATAGCCTCAACATACACATTCTGTTTTGAGGAGCAACAGATTGAAAAACAGGGTGGTCCAAACTTTCCTCATCGATAACCCTGCCTGTAAAGAGCAGGAAAATTAACTGCAGCTGGTTACAGTGAAATGGGCTAGAATAATGCCTCGTGGGAGAGGTAGCCACACTGGGCACATGTGAACATTGGGACCCCCACGATCAGGAGTGGCATCCAGCTGTGGGTTTTCGCTCTGTAGCTCTGGCAGGTGTTTTAGGGTGTTCTCTGCCTCTCCTGCAGTCTGACTGAGGTTTAAATTCCCCCCAGCCTGTGACTGTGATCCCGAGGGCTCACGCTCCCTGCAGTGCCGGGAGAACGGCCGCTGTGAGTGCAGGGAGGGCTTCGTGGGGAGCCGCTGCGACCAGTGTGAGGAGAACTACTTCTACAACCGCTCGTGGCCAGGCTGCCAGGAGTGCCCAGCCTGCTACAGACTGGTGAAAGATAAGGTAAGGCCAGGAGTGCTGCTGGTGGTGCTGCTGGAGGGCATGTTCATGCAGCATTTACTCCCCTGGCTGGCTGAAAGCATTGAGGCTCTGCTGTGTCACAGCAGTGCTCTGTCCGCTCTGGTGCAGGTGGCGGAACAGCGCGAGAGGCTGCTGGAGCTGGAAAGTCTTATAGCAAATCTGGGTACAGGAGAAGAAGCTGTGACTGATCAAGCCTTCGAAGAGAGGTTGAGGCAGGCAGAAAGAGAAGTTATGGAGTTGCTTCAAGAAGCACAGAAAAGCAAAGGTGAGTTGACCTGATCATACAAGGGCCATCTAAATGAGCTCTTTGCCTGATGTTGCTGTGCCCTTTGGACACAACAGGCTTTATTTCAAGCCTGTGCTGTGCTCCAGGACTGACAGCAATTTCACTTAGCACTGAGTCATTGTGTGTTATCAGAACAACAGTGCCTGTGCTTCTGTCCCTGTTGTTCTCCTGGTGGTCTGTGTTGTACATGCAAAGGAAAGATCTGCCTCTGTCTCTGTATAGATGCAAGTGCTTTATGTGTTCGCTTCTTTCAAGATGCACAGAAGGGTTTTATTTGTTAAATGAGCAGAAGACTTTCCAGTATACTTACTATACTTATAAATTTGCCCAGAAATCTTGGGATCAAGTAGTTCTTGTTAAGGTATCATCAGTGATCAGAATGAAGCCTTCCAAATCTTGCTGGCAGGCTTAATTATCCCACCATGAAGTGCTCCTTGTGCTCTAGACCCTTCTCCAGCATCATTGCTCTTCCCTACAAAGGCAGGTTAAATGCAACAAAAGCTACTCTTGCAAATATCTGTAGGAGTTATCTGTGGTTTTTTATGTAGGATGCTTTTGAATTGTGTCATGTTCGTGTTCTGTACTTCTAATGTGCTGTAAGGTCAAGATATTTGGGACAAATCTTTGTTTTGGAGCCCTGCAGGGTTCTGCTTGTACTTCCTCTCTTGATGTTACTAGCTTTTCAAAAGTAACTGCCCCTGTTCATGAGGCACGTGCCTGTGCTGTGGTGGCTCCATTATTAAGGTGCTGTTCTAGGGAGTTGCCTGCTGGTCCAAGGGAAGTTTGGGTGGCTACATATGAGGGAACCATCTGGCCAGCTTTTGGCACCCCTTGGGCTTAGGGACGAGTTTGGGGTGGGTTGACTGTTCACCACATCTCCTAGCTGCTCCCTGTGGAGACTCTGTCTGGCTGGGTGTGCAATAATGCACAACCCCATCATTCCTCCATCTCTGCGAACCTTCTAGGAGTTTGAGAACTCACAAAGCACGCATTTCATGCCTCGTGAGGAGCAGCACTGTTGTTGTTTCAAGTCAGTGACAGAGGTGAAATGTGATTCTGAACACAAAATTCCCCATTGCGGTCGGTTCCAACACCCAGCAGGATTGTCTTATTAGTAGTTAATGGCTTTTCATTTCTCATATTTGGTGCACATTCTGATGGTGACTTTGATCTCAAGCTGAGTGACTTGTGAAACAGCTTTCCTGGTCCCCTTTCAGTAGGGGATTAACCTGCCCGTGTGGTGCCTGCAGTGGTGAGCTGCTGCCCCAGCTCCTCTTCCTGCCGTGATTAATTTTGCTTCCCCTCTCTTACATTTTGTGTTTCAGACGTAGATCAGGGCCTCATGGATCGTCTCAAAGACATCAACAGCACACTGGCAAGTCAGCTCAACAGGCTGAGGAACATCCAGGGCACGGTGCGGGAGACGGAGAACCTGGCGGAGCAAGCGCGGGTGCGGGTGGAGGACACCGAGGACCTCATCAGCATGGCCTCTGATATGCTGGAGAAGGCAAAGGTGGCAGCTGACAACGTGGTAAGTGTGCTGCCGAGATCCCACCCCACTGGGGGAGGAGAGGGCCTTTCCTTGTGTGCCCTCTGGTGTGTTTGTCTGCTTGGTCTCTTTCTCATATAGCAAATTTGCACCGAGGTCTTGGGAGATACATAAAGGAAGTTCACCAGTGCCTGTCAGAGATTGTCTCTTAGCCCCTGCTCAAAGAAACCAACATAAGAACTCCTAAATAAATACCAGCACCCTTGTGTTTAAGGGATAACCAGTAGTTAAGAAAAACAGAAGTTAGAAGTAGGTTAGACACGTGTCTGAGCAATTAGATCATGGCTATAAATATTCAAAGCAAAGATGAATCAGAGATGAAAAAAAAGCTTTAAGGGGTTGTTTTTCTTTCTTTTTCCAGTCCATTACACCTCCAGAGCAAAGCGGGGACCCCAACAACATGACACTGTTGGCAGAAGAGGCCCGAAAGCTGGCAGAAAGGTAGGCTGTGGAAGGCACACTCCTCATGGACTGCCCTTCCCTGCAAGGGGAATGCAGATTTTAATGTGCTTGGTAGGAAAAACACACCCTGTGCAGAGTGAAAGTCTGTCTCTGTGGGGTCATGCATGTGGGTCATCGCGGGCAAACACTGGATGTGTGAACCATCTTCCTTTAAAAATGTTTCAGCATCACCCATTGCAACTGTTTCAGCATCTCATTTAGGAGAAGGAGGGAAGAGTAAGAAAGGATAAAATCTGAGGATAGAAACTACTGGCTGACAAATCTAATGGCATTACTTTCCATAATCTTGTCCAGACACAAAAAGGAAGCTGATGAGATTGTTCGCATAGCCAAGGCTGCCAATGATACTTCCACAGAAGCCTATCAGCTGCTGCTGAAGACCCTGGCTGGTGAAAACCAAACTGCCCTTGACATCGATGAGCTCAACCAGAAGTGAGTCAATAAAAGAAAATTGGATTTATTTCCTGGCTTTAGAGCAGTGCTTAAGAACTAAGGGTTTTATGGCAGTTGGTTTTCAGTTTCTAAGCCTCTCTACTCTCTCATTAAAGTTCAGTTCTACAAAAGCTGTTGTAGCACAACTGGATCCTTGTGGATTTTTTAGGTACAACCAAGCAAGGAACATTTCTCGAGACCTAGAGAAGCAGGCCAGCAAGGTGCTTGCTGAGGCAGAGGAAGCTGGAAACAGAGCCCTGCAGATCTATGCTAATCTCACCAGCCTGCCTACAGTGGATTCCACAGGGCTGGAGGTATGTGTGGGCAGCATCATGGGCAGTATTACCTGAAGATTCCAGATTGCTGACACACCTTGCACATGCTCTCCTAATGATCTCTGCATGAGAACAGTGTGGGGTTTTTGTCCATCTAGGCATAATCCAGGCTTGTGCTTTCCAACTTTCATGCAGTAGATTTAAAAGCAGAAAACCACTTACATAAGCCTCCACTTCCCCCAGCCTCTGAAGGACAGAAATCCAAGTGAAATGTTGTTTGCCAAACATCTTGGCTTGAACAGAGAAGTGCAAGGATTTGCCACCTGTTCAGAAATGCTTTAACATTCAGGAATCTGCATTTGTTTCTGATTTCCACCTGCAGAATGAAGCAAATAAGATCAAGAAGGAAGCAGATGAATTAGATCAGCTAATTGCCAGGAAGCTGAAAGATTATGAGGACTTGAGAGAAGACATGAAAGGAAAGGAGCTGGAAGTAAAGAACCTCTTGGAGAAAGGGAAGACGGAGCAGCAGGTCAGTTCTGCTCTGTGCAGGCTTTTGTTTCCTGGAAAAAACCAAAGGAAAACAAGTAACTGTCCAGATGTAGAAGATGTGGTCTTAGTCTAGTCTTTCTGCTGCTTGTCAATGATGAGAATGCTGAAGAGTGGTCCCAGAAAGGAGATGCAGGAGGCTGTATGGGAAAATGGGGGCTATTTGCCAGATGTGGTGTCAACTTTGTATTCAGAACTGCATTGCAGAAGTACCCACAGTCACCTGGTCTCTGAGGAAGCACTGCTGTCCTGGGAGGCGTTGGTGTCTCAGGCTGAGCAGAGCTTTTTGTTACGCCTCCGTGGTTGTCCCTCAGAAGGTGAGAATGTGTTGGTACGTGTCATGTCTCCTCAGACTGCAGACCAGCTCCTCGCTCGGGCAGATGCAGCCAAAGCCCTGGCTGAAGAAGCTGCTCGGAAGGGCAATGGCACACTGCAGGAGGCCAACACCATCCTCAGCAACCTGAAAGGTAAAGAGGAAGCACTTGCAGAGAGTCCTTCAACTCCAGTGCGACAAGTCACTTGGCAGTAGGGTGTCCTGCTCACACAGGCCGTGCTATTGCCTGTACCTGAGTGTTGGGTGGGTTCTTTGGCCTTGTTGGTCTTTAAAGAAAAAGACGTAAGTGTCGTCAGTGACTGGAAATCTCCTTTTAAGTTCCCTCTGTAACATCAGAAGATGTGCAGAAGGGCGAGCTGGTGCCGGTTTGCTCTTGGTCCCGCCAATGTCATGGCAGCCAGGGTAGCTCTGTCAGAGGAGCATCCCTGGAGCACGTGCTGAGGATCTGTTTTGCCCTTCCTCAGACTTTGACAAGCGGGTGAACGACAACAAGACGGCGGCTGAGGAGGCGCTGAAGAAGATCCCTGCCATCACCCAGACCATCGCCGAGGCCAACAACAAGACGCGGCAGGCGGAGCTGGCATTGGGCAGTGCTGCTGCTGATGCCCGTGAAGCCAAGGCCAGAGCAGATGATGCTGAGAAAATCGCCACTTCTGTGCAGAAGGTGAGTCCTTAGGGGGTTCTGAAGGCACCCCCTCACCGAGATGGTGCTGTGTAACCACATAAAAAGTGCGTTCCAGTGTTTCCCTGGTGAGCCACGTGTGCCTTTTGTGGACACGATAGGAAAGGGGGGGCATTTGGATGGAAAGGATTGAAGGGAGTTGTGCACCTCCATCACCTTGTTCCATCCTCTCCCCCTTGCTGGCTGCAGAGTGCTGCTGCTACCAAAGCTGAAGCCGACAAGACTTTCGCTGACGTGACTGGGCTGGCCAAGGAAGTGGATGACATGATGAAGCAGCTGCAGGAGGCAGAAAAGGAGCTGAAGCAGAAGCAGGCAGATGCTGAGCAGGATATGATGATGGCAGGCATGGTAAGTAATGCTGGCAGGTGGCAGCAGTGGCCAGGAGCTGCCTTCTCCCCTCTGTCCTGGCGATGCAAGCTTTCCTCCTGCTCTCCCTTTGCAAGCACAGCACTGGGTACAGCCAGTGTTCAACCTCTTCCACCTTTGAAGTGGGATTGAAACCATGAGACAAGCTATGGTGCAGTAGCATAGGCTCCCTGCTGGAATGTGAGAGCCAGTTGTCTTAATGCAACACCTTTGATTTTTTCACTGAAACCTGACTGTAGACCTATTGACCCTGCTCTGACTTTCCCTGCAAAAGTCCTGCAGTTCTCAGGGGTATCCTGAAAGAATCAGAAAACTGGTTATTTGAAGATTGTCAGTCTTCTCCAGCATTGTGATGAAGATCTTGGTGTATGTGTGTTATCCTGGACTGAGGAGCCAGGGGTGTGGGTGACTGACTGCTTGGGCAACACTTCTGTGATCTCTGCATCCCTCTGGTATTCTCACTTTTTACACCTGCAGGCCTCACAGGCTGCCCAGGAGGCAGAAGATAATGCCAGGAAAGCAAAGAACTCTGTGAACAACCTACTCACTCTCATTAATGACCTGCTGGATCAATTAGGTAGGACTGTCCTTCATGTGCCCTATGCCTTTGAGTGTTTTCCTGATGTGGTGTGCTGGCTTCCCTGCCCATGCTGTGCAAGGAATCAAACGGGTCTGTTGACATTTTGAAGTGGGCTTTGTGTGGTTTTTGGCAAGGACTTGAGGTTTTTCCTCTGCTGGGGTAGCCTCAGAGCTCGTTGTGTAGTGTTCAGTGGTGGTTTTCTGCAAGCTGAGGACACAGAAGGTGTCACCCACGTGGTTGGTTCTGTTTTAAGTGGTGTCTCTAATGCGGAGGTGGCCCAACGGAGGTCTGGCTGTGGCTCAACTGTGTGAGCACCCAAAACAAGGGTGGCAAAGGCTTTTTAATGCAATTCAAGGTTTGCTTCTGGCTTTTCAGGGCAACTGGAGACGGTGGACTTGAACAAACTGAATGAAATTGAGGGTACCCTGAACAGTGCCAAAGATCAGATGAAAGACAACGACTTGGACCAGAAAGTGTCTTTCCTTGAGCGAGAAGCCAAGAAGCAAGATGATGCGATACAGGCTTACAACAGGGACATTGAAGAGATCCTGAAGGACATTAGCAACCTGGAAGACATCAGGAAGACCTTGCCATCTGGCTGTTTCAACACCCCGTCCATTGAGAAACCCTAAGGGTGTGCTGGGGGTGGGGGCTGTTCCCCCTGAGCGGTGGTTCGGCTCCGGAGTGCCTTAACACACATGACCTTCTCCAGATCCCCAACTCTTCGCTGCTCTCAGCCACTGTTTTCTTTTCAAATCAGGATAAGTTGAAAGATTTTTTTTAAATTTTTTTTTTTGAGAAGCAAATTAAATATCCGTCTTTGGGCATCAAAGGGGTTTTTTTATATAGATTTTTTTCCTGAGCACTCTGCCCCTTCCTCAGACACAGTTTCCCTTTGATTAGTGCAAGGACGAGAGATGCTCTGGACTCTTTATACTGTGGTTCAGAAATAACCATGTGAGCTGTATACAGCAAGGCAAAACTAACCCAACTTTCTCTTCCTCTCTTCTCCCTTGGACTGTGAAGTCCTCAGTCCTGGAGCTCTCTGTTCCTATAAAGGAAGGGGATGGCTACCAAAGTATTACTGTAATGGCCAGTATAGCTGCACTCTCATATCTCTTCCCATCTTCTAACCCTGTGAATTTTACTTTTTCATCCTTACCTAGTGGCCAATCCCACAGCACTGGTAGCCTTTGACAAAATAGCTGAAGCCTCTTTCTGAAATACTTTCTATGATGATGCATCACTCTGAGGAAAAGGCAGCCTCTCATTGGAGCTCTTTGGGAAGATGGTGGAGTGGGCAGTCTTTTTACTGGTGGAGTGGTGGGTCTTGCCAGCCCCACTCCTGGTCTGTGGAGAAGTTTTGGTTCTGGTCTGAAAGCTGCTACCTGCTGGTAGTCCAGACTGCCAGAGCATGGAAACCATGAGCTGTGTTCCCATCTGTTGCTGCTGAATTGCCAGAGGATCCATTGTTGTTTTTTGGTTTTTTTTTGTTAGGCTCAGAATGTCTGACTGACAGATGAGTTTGTTCAAGCAGGGCAAGCCTTGCTGAAGAGGAGAGCTGCCATCCAGATTGCTCTGACAGCTGCACTGGCCTTCACGCTGAATGTCTTTGGGTGGGGAAGGAAGGGGGCATAGGAGTGGGAATGGAAAAGTCTTTCTCCCTGTTTTCTTTTTTTTCCTGAAGGAGGACAGTGGCATTTTTACATCTCCTGGCATTGCTCTGGCCTTTTTGCCTGTTTTGAAGCTGCCAGGAAGAGCTGGAATTTTCCAGTGCCTTCCTTTCCTCTTGCCTCCTGGTCACCATAGAGCCACCACAGCACAGGGACTTCAGGCCAGGCTCAGGTGGCAGCTCCCACTGCCTCCCTGGCAGACTCCCTGCCCAGCTAGTGCCTCCCAGCTGCTTGCTGGTGCTGGGTGGGAGTGCCAGGGCCCAGAGCATCCTCTGTGGGCTTCCTCCTTGCCTCCAGCCTGGCATCCCTCCCCCCTCTCCCCGAGATCCAGTATATATCTATCCTTAAACACTATGCAACTTTGTATGTTTGCGTAGCGGGGAAGAAATTATTATCTGACACACACTGGTGCTATTAATTATTTCAAATTTATATTTTTTGTGTGAATGTGATTTTTTTTTTTTTTTTTTAAAAATCATGATTATAGTGTGAGGAAGTCTCTTGTGTGTGTGTATGTGTGTGTAAATATACTCTGCCATAATCTCCAGAGTGGCACAGCCTGGCCTCCTCTATGTGCTTTCCCCTGTAGCCATCGGGGTGCACGCACCATGCATCGCTTCTCTCCGTATCATTCCCTTAAAACTTGGGATTTCTCCCAGCTGGGCTCCTGCTTTCTTCCTTCTCCAGTATCCTCAGCACCCCTCAATAACCACTTTACCTGTGGGGTGGGTGCTTTCCAGCCCTCCCTCCAAAGCCAGCCCTGCCCCACAGTGCTCACAGCACCCTGTTCCGTGTGCCTTGCCCCCTGGGATGCTGTGCCAGGACAGGGCCAGGAGCTGTGGCTTTGCTGTGAGGAGCTGTAGCACGGCTGGGTGACCAGACCCAGTGCTGAGGTGGTGGGAGAGCAGGATTTGGGGACATCCTCATACCACTGTGCGAGGCAGGAGGCTCGGTGCACCCTTGGGGACAGCGCTGCTGGGCAGGGGGGTGTTCCCAGCAAACCCCGCATCGCTCTTCTGTGCCCTTCCCTAAGAGATTCTGGCTTTTTCCAGCTTGGGATTTCCCTCCTGCCTGCAAACATACCTGGAGGAGAGCTTGCTGGCTGCCTGGCTGCTCTGGTCAGATGGCTGTAACCACGTCACCTCTGCCAAGGCTGTGAGAAGAGCAGATGTGAAGATGCGCGCATGCCCTGGCTGACCTCAGGCCTAAGGTTTCCTACTTTCTTCTCTTGTTTTTTTTTTTTCTTTTTTTTTTTTCTTTTTTTTTTTTTTTTTTTTTTTTTTTTTTCTTAAGCTGTTTTTAACAGAATTTTTTTTTTAAATAAAAAAAAAAAATCTTTATAAGCGATTTCTTAATCACTACTGCATTACAACCATTATTCATTGTATAAGTCCAGTTATTTCTTTACGTAATGTGATGACGTGACAGCTGCTGGTGGAGTACTGAGTGTCAGTCCCTTCATCACCTCGTTCCTGACTGTGGCCCCCTCAGTATGTGCCTTCACTCCAGCTTTTTTTTTTTTTTTTTTTTTTTTAATTGCTTTATTTTGCNNNNTTTTAAATGCCTTAATCTGTGGTCTTGCTGTCTGGGGCGGTGAACAAAATGCAACACTTGCAGTTTTTATGTATAAAACAGTATTTCTTATTTATAATAAAGTCTGAATATTTGTAACCCCTTATACCTTGGCATTCTTTTGAGTATTGCTATTTTTTTGGGGGTGGGTATTGATGGGGATGTGTCTCAGTTGCAAGATTCATCTCTTGCTTAAGTGACCTGTTTTAGGGTGGGGAAAAAGGGAGAAGATACTTGGAAATGGATGTGGCAGAGTGCAGGTGGCCTTAGGGATGATGGTTTCTCCATATGTCCATTGCTCCATTGCTATGGCTGTGATGGGTTTTGAGAAGCTGGTTTATTTGACTTGGTAAGATTATGTTGTTAGTGCTGATGCTGTTGGAGCTGCACTGCCCTTCTGCAAAGCCCTGGGGAATTGGGGGGTGTTTTTATGTTGTAAGGGTAAAATCCTTTTAGCTGAACATGTGGAAAAGGATGGGCCTCTTGGGAAGAAAAATGACAACCCTGAATAAAGGTGCTGACATTTCTCACTGGCAACTGCCAGGAGTCTGGACACCGTGTTGTTCCTTGGTCCTCTTTGCCAGACCCTGAGATAAATTTTATTCCTGAATTAAGTAAGTTTGTAAGGACAGATTAAATGATAACAGACTGGGCCATTCTGCAATCACATGTGTCTTACAGCTCCAGCTGGATTTCTGTTATTTTTCTCAGCAGAGGAAAGTGCACATCTCATTAACTTGCATCAGAGCTAATCCCTTCTCAGCTGGTAAGTTCTTCTCATTATTTTTTTGTATTTCAATTTGTCCACTTTCACCTGTTAATTCTGTAGTTGCCACCATTAGTTTCTAAAATACCCTTTTTATTTTTTTTTCCCCAGATGGCAATATCTGTTGAGGTTTCACATGGACTGTAGGGAGCAGTCAAGGAACAGGGAATTGGGTGGTGGGATGGTTCTGACGTTGCGTGAGCTGTAGGTTGACATAGAGCCTCTTACCATTTTGGGGTTAAAATACTCAGTTTTGGAAGCAAGTCTGTGGCTTTTATTGTATCTTCAGGATTTTATCTTCATTTTTTTCCTGGGCGCTGTGCACGTCTGTCTCAGAGGTGATCCTGAAGGAGGATGTGCCATGTGTTCCTGTGGTTTTTAGAGGTGATCCTCAAGGATACTGGGGAGTGACGAGGTAAGAGTAACCTAAGTAAATATGCAGAAATGTGTCACAGGGAGGAGCAGACCCAGACCCAAGGGACCATGACAACGTTCTCCAGGTCACCAAAGTGTTTTACTGATGTTTTGAAGCCCAGGTAGAGACACCCTCCTCAGATACTCTGTGTGTGGACTGTGCCCAACTTCAAAATGCACGAAGAGGAGACTTGCCATGGCCAAGCTGTGCTTGGGTGGCCTTTTCCTTCCTCTGACTCCATGTGGTTTTTCTCAGTATCCAAGTTCAAGCTGCATAGTCTCTCGTTCTTTCTGGAGAAGCAGGAGGCTGGCAGGGCGCAAGGGTAGCCTGGTGAGCAGATGGCAATGAGGAGGCCTCAGCCAGGTTCTCTCTCCCATCTGGGGAGGACAAGATGTTGTTAGAAGTTTAAAAGTGCTGGGAACAACTGCCTGGAGGGGGCAGTTCTAGTGCCCACGTGGATCTGAGGAAGGAGAGGAGGACACAGAGCTGTCCCATGGAGCTGAGGGTGTCCTGTGCTGCCCACCTAGAGCTGTGACATGTTGCACCACATTCTGCTTGGCTAATCTTCCTGTCTGGCTGCTGGCCTGATGCCTGCAGTGTGCCCCCATCCCAGAAACATCATCCCTGCCTGCCTCTACCCTTCCCTGTGGAGCCTCTTCCTGAAGCATCTCTGCTGCTTCAGGTGGCCCTGGCTGATGTGAGGACTTTTCCCCAGGCACCCAACTGGCTCAGGAGAGACTGAGGGTCCAGGCTCTATTGCACTGGCATTTGGTGATACTGCCACATCATGATCCCTGATTTTCCACACTGAGGAGGCCTCAGCCAGGTTCTCTCTCCCATCTGGGGAGGACAAGATGTTGTTAGAAGTTTAAAAGTGCTGGGAACAACTGCCTGGAGGGGGCAGTTCTAGTGCCCACGTGGATCTGAGGAAGGAGAGGAGGACACAGAGCTGTCCCATGGAGCTGAGGGTGTCCTGTGCTGCCCACCTAGAGCTGTGACATCCCAGGAAATCCCGAGGAAATCCCAGAGAATGTCCTCCTGGAGGATGTTGCAGCTCAGACAGCTGCCTCTTGCAGAGGGAGGCTTGGAGATGCCAAGGCTGCAAGGGCATGTGCAGCAACATGGTGTCATGAACCACCAAAATGGGATTTTCCCCATGGTTATGTCAATAGAACTATCTCTTTGGAGTTTTCACACACTTATTACTTGCCACCTGCAACCAGGAGGAAAATTCAGATTGTTATGGAGTTTCAGACTATCTTTGAAATGGTTAATTCTGCCATGGCCACCTCCTTGAGGACTGATGAACTTGTGAGCCCCTGCTGTGGTGTCCCTGCAGCAGCAGCAGCTTTCTTGGCTCCGCTCTGAAGGAACACAGAACGCCTTCAGAAGGACTTTGCTTGTGTTGCAGATTCAAAGGCACAGGTTCTCCAGTGCAGGAAAACTGTTGCACTGCAGTGTGTGATGAGCTCCACTCCTCCTCATGCCTCCCTTTGCTTCTGCTCACTCCAGAGGTAGGATTTCTGTTAACCATGTTTGTTTGAGACCTTTTCTGAGGGGTGCTGCTGTAGCCGGGGGTTCTGATGAGCAGTGTTGCTCTGTGGAGGGTGGTGGGCAGCTGTTTGTTGCAGTTTGGGTGTTCTTAGAAAATCAGGGCCCCAGAAAATACATTTTTTGGTGATTTCATGGCATGTAGAAGTGTGGTTTACAGAGGTGATCCTGAAGGAGGATGAGGCACACATTCCTGTGGCTTTCAGAGATGATCATGGAGGATGAGGAGGTAAGAGTAACCCAAGTAAATATGCAGAGATGACTGAGGAGCGAGCTGTGCCAGGGCTTTGTTTACACAGTGGGGTGAGAAATGGGGTGGTAACGGTGAGATAGAAGGGAGGACATGGAGCAGACAGATAAGGGAAAAGCTTCCTGATGATGAGAGCTGGTTTTCTGAGAGGGAAGTCACCCAGGGGCTGGGTGAGGTCCAAGGGAACTGCTGCACTCTCCATGCTGTTGGAGGAGTTGAGCTTCCCAAGCAGAGGGGTGTCAGTGATAGGAAAGACACAGCAGAGGTGCTTCAGGTAAGTGAGGCACTTTAGAGCAAAAGGGATTGTGTTTCCTTAGAGGAATAAGTGGATCCTAAGAACTTCGAAATTGATGGGAACAGCATAAATAGTTTCATCTCGCTTAAAAATCCTCAAAAAATAATAAAACCGAGAGAAAACAACCCTGGTGCCAAACCCCACTGTACCCCCATCACTTTTGGGGAACTGGGCTTCCTTGTGAGCTATATTAAGATCCAGCAAGTGAAATGAAAAGGAAAGCACGTGTTTATAAAAGCGAATTGACTCAGTCGGCAGAGTGAGGTACGGGGCTGGCAAAGGGAGGAGCAGGGATGTGGTGAGTCTGGCTGGCTGCGCCCATGAGCTCACCCGGAGGCACAGAGGAAAGCCCTCTGAGTCAGCTCCAGGTGTCTGCAGTGTCTGGAGGCTGTGAGGCACTGCAATGCTCAGACCTCAGTGTGAATCACCTTGGGCTGTCAGCTCTGAAACTGCCGCGTGGCAGCGCCTTGGGTTGAGTTTGAGTTCCTAATGCAGAAAGGGGACCTACAAGGCAACTTGTGTCTTTGGGGACAAATTTAAGTGTTTTCATTCCATTTAAAGGTTTTCATTCCATTGTGACAGTAGGTGTCCTTTGGCAGTAAGCAGGGGAACACGAGGACCCATCCCTCCTGTCTGGTGGGCTGCTTTCACAAGTCAGGTGGATGTGCTGGTGTCTCACTCATCCTGATGTGTGCAGGATGAGGAGGACCCCTGCCTCCAGATTTCTCTTCCCCTCTGGAAGTCATCATGTCCCTCCTGCAAAGCAAAAGGAAGGAGCAAGGTGGCTTTCATGCCTTGTTTGGTGCTCAGTGGCTACCCCTGAGAACAAAGTGCTAATGGACCTGGGGCTGTGAAGCCTGTCATCCTCATCCCGGCTCCATCAGCAGCCTCGGACAAGCCTTCTGCCCTCTGTCTCCACTCCTCATCCTCCTTCCAGCATACAAGTGGATGTACTAGGTGAGGCCAAGAATCCACCTAACCCCATTTTCCCTCTCGGGAGAAAAAGCAGACAAATGTGTGTGATCATTCCCACCTCCACCCCACTTGTAGGTCTGGGGATTCCCTGAAATCAACGCTTAATCTGGTAAATCCCTATTGATCAGCTCATCCCCAAAGTGTGCTTGGGGGTGGGGGGTGTCTCTTTGCATCGCCAGCCCCACCAGTCACCCGACGCGATCCCTGCTCTTGCAGGTTGGTTGGCAGGGCCTGCCTTGTGAGCAGACAGCCCCCATCCACCCTCCCCGGGCTTCCTGTGAGCTCAGCGTGCTTCATTTTGCTCCCTGCAAGCCGGCTGCGTGCCCGGGCAGCCCCGCTCTCCCCAGCCAGCAGCGCTGCCCTGCCCGGGGAGGGAGGGAAGGAGGGAGAGATGGAGGTGGGCGGGCAGGAGGGGGGTGTGGGATATTTGCAAGAACAAGGGCACGTTGTAAATATGAGCAATCCAGATGTTCTGAGTTTGTGAGACAACGTGGCTGTGCGGTAAGGACCTTGAAAAGGATACAGGAGAGGAAACTGCGGCTGGGAAATAAGTATGAACTCGTAAAAATAAATGATCAAAGAGATGCCTATGTGACAAAGGGACTATGAAGGACAAGAACAGCAGTTCATGTGAACAAGTAACTTTAGCCAGTGATAGAATAAAGCAAAATGCGTGGACAGTAGGTAGTAGCCAATAAATGCTTTGATGTATGTGTGATTCTGATGCTCTAAACGTATAAAACAATGAGCTTTGTGAACACTGGGCACTAGCCTGAGATCATATTGGTCGTCGTGCTGTGCCCGATTTCCCCCAGATTCTGCAGGGGAACACCGGCAGGGGCTGCAGGGATATTTTATCCCCCTCCCCACGAGCTATCAGCCCTGGGAAGGGTGCGAGGCAGGAGCAATCCGCGGTGCTGCGCCCCGCCGATGCCTCCGCGCCGACGGGGCGGGCGCCCGCCTTGGGCTGGGCTCTCGGGCTCCAGGTGAGTCAGCCCCACGGCACACGTGCTCTTCCTGTCGGGCGTGACTCAGGTGGAGCAGCCGATAAAAAAACACTCGCGGAAAACAAGGGCAGCAGGCGGTGTCCAGCGCCGCCGGGACCGGGGGGATGGCGCGGCGCTGGCTCCTCGCCTGCCTCGCCGCGGCTCTCCTGCCCGCAGCCCTCGGCGCTCGACAAGGACAAGGTGAGGCTTTGGGAAGGTCCAGTTGGTCCTGCTGGGATGGTGGGATTTGTTCGTGGTTCTCTCCCAGTGCCGGGAACTGGGAGTTGTCTGGGCTTGGGCGCTCTGCCCTCCCGGCTGCGGGATTCGCGTCGGGTCCGGAGGCGCTGCTTGGTTTTCCTCCCGGGGTTAAGCGTCCCATGAGCTTTGTGGTTTTTTGTTTTGTTTTTTCCACTGGCATTCCCCTTTCAGTGAGTTCTTTCTGTGCAGTTCCCGTGCTGCCCTCTGTATGAAGCCTTCCTCACACCCTCTGCCTGTCGGGTGTGAGGATGAGCATCGCCCGGGCTGGGTGGCTGCTGGAAAACCAAAACCTTCCCCCCAGCCCGAAGGAGAGCTGGAAGCATCCAGGATCCAGCCTGATGGCAGCAGCGTGGGGGAGTTTGAGTTTTGAGCGAGTCTGGGGGGGCTCACGGGGTGTGCACCCTCTGGGAGGTGCTGAGTCTCCTGTGGTCTGCAGAGTGATGATGAGCGCTAAAAACCCAGCGGGTCCCCTTGCACGTGCAGTTGTAGGGAGAGTGTGTTTTCAGGGAGGTTTAAGCATGGTCAGCCCAGCAGTTGGTAATTCAGTATCAGTTTGTTTCATTGTGTTGGCAAAAGTCGGGTTTTCACGTGTATTTTGTGAATGCTGGGTGATTTCAGGTTTTTTTTGTCTGCATTGCTGGAGTTCTGAACACTACTGGGCTTGAACTTGGATTTTATCAGTTTTAAGTGTGGTGCAACGGGTGGAATAAGTATTTTGGTTTATTTTTTTCCTCAAAAAAAAAAAATATATATATATATGCACATACCTCTTTAGCTTTACATGCTACTTGGGTTAATTATTACATCAGCCTTAATTACAGGCAAGTTTTAAAACAGTGATGTAGATTCCTTTCCTCCTCCTTCCTGGGAAACTGCTCCTTTTCCATGGACTCTTGAACCTATTGCTGTGCATGTGTGAAAGCACTCGTTGATGCTAGCTGTGTTTTTCTGCTTCAGCAGACTCTCTGAGCAGGGCTTGGTGGTGTAAACTCAGTCTCCCTTGCTGCTCCTGGCTCTGGATGTGGGCTTGTCATTAGTCCCTGTCATCCTGTTTTGTCTGCAAAGTGCTGGAGTCAGGTTGGGTTCAGGTGTGACCCAGCGGGGCAGCAGGGTCAGGACACTTGTACTCTGATCCTTGTGGTGGCACAGGATGGCTGAAGGGATCTCCCAGGGTTGAGGGAAGAGCTGGAATGTGGAGGTCAGAGCTGCATCCCACCAACAAGGCGTTTAACTCGGAGTGTTGGAAGGCAGGAGAGACACCAAACAGCAGTTTCTGTCTCCTGGTGTGTGGTCTGTCCCTGCCAGTGCTGGCTCAGCCCCAGACATGTCTTGCTGCAGTAAAAAGGACTTGGGCAGTGGGGATTCCCAGACTTGGGCAGCCTTGTGGGTCTCAGGAGTGTGGAGCAGGGAATGGCTTGTGTTGAGTGGAGGCCTCCTCACATTCAAAGCTCTGGTGGAAGGAGGGGTCTTTGCAGGCTGCGTCATGTGTACAGAGCTGTTGGATCTGCTCCACACAGACCCTGAACCACCCTCACTTTCTGATTTTATGAGTTTAGGAAGACAGTTGAAGAGGCCTGCAATTGCCTGCCTCCTTCTCCAAGCCTTTCTGATGTGGGAATTCATCCCGTCACAGTAATTTAACATTTGTAATGCTTTATTCTGCTGGGTGGGAGCTGGAGGAATGATGTCCTGCTGTTCATGTGTGCCATGTACCTCCTGCATCCTGAAGAAATCCAGCTGCAAAGCTTCTCCTCTGTGGAACCTGCTCTTTTCCATGGACCATCTCCAAACAGAGCCTCAGGGCACCTGGGTACAGAAATGATCCTGTCCTCAGCCAGTCCTCATCTTCCAGCAGCTCTTGCATGCTCCAATCCCTTGCTCCTGATGAGGATTAGTCTGCCTGAGCTCTCAGGTTTCCAGGAGAAGACCAGGAGCAGTCATACCAGTGGGGTGATGGCACTAACCTGCCACAGCCTCTTCAGTGGCTTTGGATTAGTGAGACCTGAACCTGTGCCAGAAGTGGCTCCTGCTGTGCTGCAGCCATGGAGCAACACCTGGAGAAAGGTTTTCATTCCCTGGGGGAATGGTGCTCATGCCTGTAATTTAGCAACCCGGTAAATCCTCTGGATTGCCTTGATGGAGGGTGATTCATGGGTGGAGTTCAGCTCAGAGGTCCCTTCCAACTTGAGATCCCACTGCAGTGTGGAGGGAAGGGGAGGGTGGGATCGACTCAAAGTGGGATCTTCCCATGGTGAAGGTGAGCACAAAGACCTTGAGGAAGTCCCATGCTGCTGCTCTTGGTGGGTCGTCTGTATTGCCCATGTCCTTAGGTCACTGGTGATGCCCTCTGAGGCTGGAGATGCTTTCCCATACCCTTGGGGCAGGACTTCTGAGCCCACAGGTCCCCTCCCAGCAGGCTGGGTGGTGGCAAGAGGTCTCCTGCACCTAGGTTTTGGTCTCCTGGCTGGCAGGGAGGGGAGAGCCGTGTTTGCCAGAGCTGGAAAAATCTCTCTCCCTGTTTGCTGGCGCATGAGGTCATCTCTGCTCCTGGCAGAGGCTGGGCTGAGTGCCTCCCTCTGGAATGCGGGTGCTGATGGGTGTGTGGGAGGGAGGGCGGCACCCAGGTGTGAGCACAGAGCAGAGGAGGCTTTGACTGGTCCCAGGAATCACAGCTGCAGGGACAGGGACCGTGGATCCTGAGCCTGAGCTGTTCCAGAAGAGCGCTGGGAAGGAGGAGCCTCTGTGCGTGTGTGCGCCCATGCTGCAGGTTTCTGCTTGCTTTTGGATTTCCTCCACCTCTCCGTGCTCTCTGAGGTGACCTGAGCAGGAGGTGGGCAGCTGGGGACCACATTTCCCACCCCAAGGAGGGCAGCAGTGGGCAGAGTTCCTCAGAGGGAGGTTGAGGCTCCCATGGCAGCAGCAGGGTGGTTTGGAGCAGCTCCTCCCGTGCCCTTGAGGAACCGGCTTTTTCCCTTGGGGTGTTTCGTTCTCCTGCCTGTCTTTGCCAACCACCCTCCCAGCTGTGCCTGCTTTCCTCCGTGGTGCTGAGAAATGTCTCTGGAATCAAGGTCCTCAGGCTTAAACACTCAAGTTCTGGCTGCTGAGGCCTTAGATGAGAGGTGTCTTCGAGGGAATACCTGGACAAGGCAATGGAGTGCTGGAGCAGGCACGTCTGGGGAGATACCTGCTAGTCTGCTCTTCAGAGCCTGTCCCGGCTGCAGTGGGATGCAGAACCTCATGCCTGTTCTTCCTGGCACGCATCACGCAGCAATGTGGGCAGCTGCAGCTTTTCTTCATGGGGAGGAGGAGGTGAGGTGACCTGTGTCATCCTGCCACAGCCTTTACTGCTGATCTCCCTCTCAGCTGACACCCTTCTGCCATTGAGCTCCTCGGCACTGAAGAACTGGTTGGAGGGACCTGGTTGAAGTTGGTTGGGTTTTACCTTCTGATCTCGCTCCTTGGTGGAGGCTGGGTGAAACCAAACACAACCTCAGGCATCCTTTTTTCCCTGAAATCTCCAGTAAGGTTCCCCATGCTTTCCCCAGGACCCGGTTTGGGAGGCTGCTTAACCATCTCTGCTCACTCAAAGCCCTCACTGGAAGTCCTGTGAAAGGATGGAGAACGTTCCTGGCTGTGCCACACCGTGCAATGGGGCTGCTTGGCTTTAGGGGTTTGTCTATCCCCAGACATCCTGGCAGTGAAATCCACAGCATGGGGATGTGGGCACTGGTGGCACCAGGGTGGCTGACAGACACAGACACGTGTGGGGACAGGGCTTGTTACTGGCAGAGCGAGCAGGGCACATTTGCACGGGCTGGGCTTACTCCGTGCCCTTTCAGGGGTGGGTTTGCAACTGGTGCCCTCATCCCTAAGCACAGTTTGAGGTGTGTCTCTGCTCTCTCCTCCCCAGTCTGTGACTGCAACGGGATGTCCAGGCAGTGTGTCTTCGACTGGCAGCTGCTGAGGGACACGGGGAACGGGTACCGCTGCCTCGGCTGCATGGGCAACACGGAGGGCGCCCGCTGCGAGCGCTGCCAGGAGGGCTTCTTCCGACAGCCGGGGGAGAAGTGCTGCCTGCCCTGCCACTGCCACCCCTGGGGTAGGTGGACAGCTGCTCACAGGGGACAGGGACTGGGAGGAGGGCTGGGAGGGGCTGAAAGCACCTGCTGGGCAGCTCAGGCTCTGGGTCTCTGCTTGTCACTGTGACGAGACCCGCCTGCCCACCGAAATAATCACAGACTCACTGAATGGTTTGTGGGTTGGAGGGGACTTGGAGGATCATCTCCTTTTACTCCCTGATGTGGGCAGGGACACCTTCCACCAGACCAGGTTGCTCCAAGCCCTGTCCAACCTGGCCTTGGACACTTTGAAGGTTGGGGCAGGCACAGCCTCTCTGGGCAGCCTGGGCCAGTGTCCAACCACTTTCATTCTCAAACATTTCTTCCTTATGTGCAACCTAAACCTCCTCTCTCTCAGTTTAAAACCTCTGCCCCCCGTCACTACAGGCCCTGGTAGAAAGTATCTCAGTCCACCTCCCCTCCCGAGACAGAACACTGCCAGTTTAGGAATTATCCCTCCCTTTACAATGCAATTAAAAGCCTTTGTGAAGTCTGTTGAATGGCTTCAGTAAGGTCTCCCCAGCGCCTCCTCTTCTCCAGGCTGAACACCCCCAGCTCTCTCAGCCTGCCTCCATAGCAGAGGTGCTCCTGCCCTTGGAGAATTCTCATGGACCTGCTCTGACAGGTTGTGCTGGGAAGCCCAGGGCTGAAGGCAGCAGTGAAGGTGGAGTCTCCCCAGAGCAGAGTAGAAGGGGAGAATCCCCAGCCTCATCCTGCTGCTCACCCTGCTGGGGATGCAACCCAGGATGGAGTTGACTTTCTGGGCTGCAACTCCCAATTCCTTGTCCACTGAGCTTCCTTCCATCCATCTCACCATCCCCCATTCTTTACTGATACTGGAGATTGCCCTGACCTAAATGCAGGACTGTCTGCTTGACCTTGTTAAACTTCACATGGGCCTGCACACCCAGCCTGTGAAGGTCCCTCTGGATGGCATCCCTTCCCTCCAGCATCCACATCCACAACCCCTGCCTTGCCAGGAGGGTCCCTGCTCCCTGAGTTTGATGGGTGGCCATGGACCTGCTGCCCACCAGGAGGTGCTGGCTCCTCCCAGCTGCCATCCTTATCTCAAGGGCAGTGGCCAAACCCCAGCACAGGGAGTGGTGACGTCCACTGGCTTTTTGAGTCAGGCTGATGCTTGCTGCATGTTGGAATGTTTGGTGGGCTCCACAAAGGCTCCTAATTGCATTGTAAAAGCAGAAGGATAACTCCTGCTTCAGCCTCTCCAGCAGCTTTTTGAAGGCTTCAGGGCTGCAAGATGGAACTTATAGCTCTGGGGTGTCCTGTGGGGGCAGATGTGGTGGCTTCTTCATCCTCCTTGGGTTTTGGCCTGCTCTGCAAGCAGGCAGCTTGTACACCTTGCACTGAGGTGCTGTAGGTCTTGAAATGCCTGTTGATGCAGGAGGACCACTAGAAGCATCACCTGCACATCCAGAACAGGTGACAAGAGCACAGAGCAATGGGCTTTAAGGTGGTGGGAGGGCACATATCCCCTTGGCTGCCCCACTGCAAGGATGGCCTGACAGCAGGACAGCTGCCTGTAAGTTGGAAGCTAAATGTCCTACCACGGCCCTCAGCCCCGTGGGTTCCTTGTAGAGGCACCAAAATCAAGTTCCACCAGCAGAGGGTCTGGCAAAGAAGAAATTCCCTGGGCTCCACGTCTTTCTTTGCAGTGACCTTTAGAGTAGGAAAGATGATCCTGATAAAGATCTAGCCATCTGGTCAGGATCTGCTGGACTGACTTCAACATGCCGACCTGGTGTCTCAGCCCCGTGTAGGGGTCTCAGTTGTGGACCTGCCCCTGGGGCTGAGTTGGTGCTGCAGGGATGGAGTGGTGCTTTGCCCCCTTGTCCCTTGGGAGGGGTCCATGCCAGCGTGTCCCCCCCCCATCCCCACAGGCTCCCTCAGCCCTCGGTGTGACAGCCACGGCCGGTGCAGCTGCAAGCCCGGCGTGATGGGCGAGAAGTGTGACCAGTGCCAGCCGGGATTTGAGTCCCTGTCCGAGAGCGGGTGCCGGAGGAGCAGCTGGTGAGTGCTGACCCCCGGGCGTGGCATGGGGGGCAGTGGGAGGGTCATCCCCCGGTGCTGTCCCGGGACACGTGATGCCAAAAAGCACGAAATCAATTAACTGCATACAGACAATTTGGTCTTTAAGCAGCGAGGTGTTTTTCACAGCGCTGGGAAGCGAGGTGGTTCACACCGCACAAAGTTGCTTCTAAGTTTTCAGTAAGGATCAAGGTAATTTCTCCAGTTGACATTCAAGATTCCATCATCTTAACATACATATTCACACAGTTTTATCATTTACTTATCATATTCATAGGAGGTGGGGTTCAGGTGGGGCTTGGGGCGGAGCCTTCCAGAATCTTCCCTTGGCAGTTTTTAGGTGGTCGTTCCAACCTTCAGCCTCACTCCAGGGGTCATCTTCTCATCTTCCTTCAACTTTTCCCTGTTAGCTAACTCACTTGCCGAGTTGTATAAACTCCTTGGCTCAGGCCCTCTCAGATGCCTACCTTGTCTGTATTTATGACTACTAGGTCCTAAGGTATAGTACTCCCGACTTCTATTCAAGGTTTTTGGTCTTGCAAACAGAACAGAACGAACTGCCCACCACATTCCACAGCCAGGCTGTAACTCAAGACAGTTGACTCTTTTTGGGCCTTGCTTTTGCTTCAGGGGAGAGGGGGATGCCACAAAAGCCTCATGCTTCAGCTCCTGCTCTCCATGCTCCCACTTTACCACCTCGGTGAGGTGGTGGGAGGGAGAGCAAGGAGAGAGAGGGGTGATGAAAGGATGTGCCGAGGATGTTACCTCACCCTGCTGTCGCTCCTTTGGGGCAGGCAAAGGGTGTGGGCAAGAGGAAGGGCTGCCCACAGCCCTGCTGCTGTGCCTGCCCTTCTGCAGCCTTCCCAGGGTTGGGAAGCCTGTTGAAGCTCAGCCAGGATCTACTAAACTCTGCCAGGGTCTATTAAGCTCAGTAGAGCTTCACTTTGCTCCTGTGGCTGGGTCAGGTGCTCTGGGGTGGTCGTGCTGGGCAGTCTCAGCCTGGCACCCACAGCTTTTCCTTGCAGAGATGGCTCTGCTGGTTTTGCCCTCTTAGCATGAGAATAGTATCTCGGAGTGGGGGGGTTCCTCTGTAGTCTTCTGGGATAGCAGAGGGCACTGAGCTGGAAATGGAGGTAGAGGCTGCTGCTGTGGCTGTTGCAGGAGCCCACAGTGCGAGTGTGACCCTGCTGGGAGCACCGGGGAGTGTCGCTCGGGTCGCTGTGTCTGCAAGCAGAGCACCACTGGGGAGCGGTGCGACAGGTGGGTGGCAGCAGGAGGAGGAGGTGCTGCACCCCTGCGTGGCGTGACCTCCACCTCCCTGCCCGGTGCACGGCATCAGAGAATCCTGGCATGGGTTTGGGTTTGGGAGGGACCCTAAAGCTCATCCAGGTCCAAGCCCCCTGCCGTGGGAGGGGTCGTTTTCCACCAAGCCCGGTCCAACCTGGCTTTGGATGCTTCCAGGGATGGGGCAGACATAGCTTCCTTGGGGAATCTGTCCCAGGGCTTGAACATCCTCAGAGGGAAGGATTTCTTCCCAGTGTCCCAGCTAACCCTGCCCTCTGCCAGCACATAGCTCTGTCTTGCCATCCCAGCCTTGTGGTGGCCTTGAACCCTGGCACTGGCTGTGTTGCACAGTTGCCATTCAAAGGGTGGTTATGCTGGCCAGTAAAAAGCAAAAATCAACTTTAATTCTCTCCCCTTCCTGCATTTTCCCAGGTGCAAGAGACACTTCTATAACCTGGATGCCAAAAACCCCCTGGGATGCTCCCCCTGCTTCTGCTACGGGCACTCGGCTACATGTGTCAGCGCCGACAACTACAGCGTCCACAACATCACCTCCACCTTCCAGCAAGGTGAAGCCCAAGCAGGATGTCCCCATGACTCCTGGGGATGTTTGCCAACCCTTCTGGGTTCAATATGCTGGAGGAGCTCCCTGGTTCTCCTGCCCTGCTGGGAATCAGACCCAGCCTACACTTGCTCCTTGGGTCCTCATCCAACCTGCCCGTGGCTGAAGTGCCCCTGCTTTGATGGGTGGCATGAGCTGGTTGTAGGCAAGAGTAGGGTGTAAGGTTTGGGGGAGCATAGGCTTCATTCATCATGTCTTTCCTGCCACTTGGAGGAAGCCTCTGTGCCCAACCTGGCTGTTTTACAGATGTATGGGCACAGGGGTACCTGTGCTGCCCCCTTGGAAGCTGGGGGTAGGAAGCTGGAGGGTTTTGATAAGATACGGCTCAAGAAAGAGTGGCTGGAGTCCTGGAAACACTTTCCCTGCCCCACTGATGGCTCCTTGTTGGTGCTGCAGGTGCTGAGGGCTGGCGAGGTGTCCATGGGAGTGGCTCCCCAGCCCAACTCCAGTGGTCCCCACGCCATCAGGATATCTTCATCGCTGCCAGGAGCTCGGAGCCCATTTACTTCGTGGCACCTGGTAGGTGTGGGATTGGGGTGGGGCAGAGGGGACAGTGGACCCTTTGCTTGGTCTGATCCCATAAGCTGAGCCTTTAGGAGGAAAGCAGGATTTGAAGCCTTTAGTTTTCCTTCTCTTTGCAGTGAAATTCCTTGGGAACCAGCAACTGAGCTATGGGCAGACGCTCTCCTTCGGGTACCGGCTGGACCGAGGGGGGCGCCATCCATCTCCACATGACGTGATCCTGGAAGGGGATGGCATGAGAGTCACTGCCCCCTTCTTACCCCAGGGGGAGGTCTTGCCCTGCGGTGTCAGCCACACCTACACGTTCAGGTAAAGGGGGAGGCTGGTGTGTTTGGGGTAGGGAGGAGCAAGAGCAGCTTCTGGATTCAGCTGTGATCCCTCGGGGGTTGCAGATGGTGGCCTGGTTTGGGCTGGATCCACATCAGGGGCTTCCTTCCTGGAGAGGGAGGTTATTTTATGAGAGTGCAGTAGAAAATCTGACTTGAGATTGGGCTGGGTACTCGGCTCAGGGTCAGTTACATGGGTGGAGGTTGTTCCTCAAAGCCCTGAGCTCAGGAGGGGGATGGATGAGGGCTGCTCTTTTTCTTGAGGAGGCATCTTGTTTTCCTGAAGCCTGTCCCACTTCTCCCCTCTCCCACGGCAGGTTGGATGAGCACCCAAACAGCAAATGGAGCCCGAGGCTGAATCACTTTGAATTTCGTAGGCTGCTGGGAAACCTGACAGCCCTCTGGATCCGAGCCACCTTTGGGGAGTACAGTAAGTGTGGGGAGAGCCTGTGAGCACGAGGCTGGCATCTCTGCACTGCTGGACACACCTTAGATAAAAGGTATTAAAATATAAAAATAGAGGTGCCCTAAGGTGGCAAAATTAAATTATGAAGAGATCGAGCAAGATAGCAGCAGTTTCGGCCCTTCCATTTGCCCATGGGCATCGCCATAGAACGTGTAAGCTGTGGGGGTCTTGCAGGTGGAGCTGCTGTCCCCCACGGGTGACCGGCTGTTCCTCCCTGCAGGCACTGGCTACGTGGACAACGTGACCCTGGTGTCGGCACGGCCCGGCCCCGGCGTCCCCGCTCCCTGGGTGGAGCTCTGCGAGTGCCCCGCCGCCTACGGGGGGCAGTTCTGCCAGAGGTGTGCCCCTGGCTACCACAGAGATGCCCCTGGCACGGGGCCCTTCAGCATCTGCGTGCCCTGCAGCTGCCAGGGGGGAGGGATTTGTGATCCTGACACCGGTAAGAGAAGCCTCTGTGCTTGTAGGGTGTGTGGGGATGGGGGGTGGCTGCCTGTGTCCTGAGAACTGAGCTGGGGGTGGGCGAGATCACTGACTGTGCAGAAATTTCTTCACAGGAGTCTGATCTTCCAGTGATCAGACGCTGGAAGGGGCTGCCCAGGGAGGTGGTGGAGTCGCTGTCCCTGTAGGTGTTTTAGGAAAGATTGGATGGGGCACTCAGTGCTCTGGTCTAGTTGGCACAGTGGTGTTGGGTCACGGGTTGGACTCCGTGCAGAGGTCTTTTCCAGCCTAATTGGTTCTGTGACTTGGGGGGGCTGGAATGTGGGGGACTATCCCAGACAAAACTCCCTGGAGCCAGGAAGCACTGCAACCAGATGCATTTGGATCAAATTGGGTTGAGATGATGCTTATTGGAGAGAGAAAAAAGCACCTCCTGCTGCCCTGATAGCAATAAACTTCTGCCTTTTGTTTTAAATCTAAGTGTGGCAATGCCTCAGGTTAAACAGGGCTCTGAGCAACCTGATTTAGTTGGAAATGCCCATGCTTGCTGCAGGGGCAGTTGGACTGGGTGACCTTTAAAGGTCACTTCCAACCCAAACCATTCCATGATTTCATGTGGTGCATGGTATGGGCAGGAACCTTACGGTGTGGACGATGCTGGAACGTGCCGCAGTGGGTGGAGTGGTGGAGGGTGTGTCCCAGCAGGGATGTGACTAAACTGCCCTAAGCCCTTTCCTCCCCCGTCCAGGTGAATGCTACTCAGGAGATGAAAATGTGGGCAGCAGTGTCAGCTGTCCCTTCGGCTCCTACCGAGACCCCCGACAACCACACGGCTGCAGATCCTGCCCCTGTGGCCATGGCCAGGACTGCTCCGTGGTGCCGGGCACTGAGGAGGTCATCTGTGGCCACT
Source organism: Formicarius rufipectus (assembly GCA_013399695.1). Taxonomy (NCBI): domain Eukaryota; kingdom Metazoa; phylum Chordata; class Aves; order Passeriformes; family Formicariidae; genus Formicarius; species Formicarius rufipectus. The sequence continues at coordinate 838,900 of VXAU01005521.1, read as the reverse complement.
GCCCTCCTGGAGCTGATGGTAATGCCCTTCTCCTGTGGCTGGTGATGAGGGCAGAGCCGCTGTTGTGCCAGTCCTGGTGGGGCAGAAGCAGCGAGGCACGAGGACGAGCCTCTCCTCCCTCCTCTCCCAGGGGCCAACTGCGAGTTCTGTGCCGATGGTTATTTCGGGGACCCGGCAGCTTCCCGGCCATGCCAGCCGTGCCGGTGCAACGGCAACGTGGAGCCCAACGCCGTGGGCAACTGTGACCGCCGCACCGGGGAGTGCCTCAAGTGCATCCACAACACCGCCGGCTTCTACTGCGACCGCTGCAAGGACGGCTTCTTCGGCAACCCGCTGGCCCCCGAGCCCGCTGACAAGTGCAGAGGTCAGAGCTGAGTGCTGCTGGAGTGAGGAAACCCGAGCCCGAGTGGCTTGGTGGGGTGATGCCAAAAAGCGTGAAATCAATTAACGGCATAGAGACAATCTGGTCTTTAAGCAGCCAGGTGTTCATTCACAGCGCTGGGAAGCAAGGCGGTTCACACCGCACAAAGTCGCTTCTAAGTTTTCAGTAAGGATCAAGGTAATTTCTCTCTGACCTGCAGCCTGTGCCTGCAACTTCGTTGGTGCTGAGCCTCTGAAGTGCCGCAGCGATGGGAGCTGCATCTGCAAACCCGGCTTTGAGGGTCCCAACTGTGAGGAGAGTGAGTGCCCGGCTTGCTACAGCCAGGTGAAAGCCCAGGTGAGCATCTGTGCCAGCCCCAGGGCCCCTGAGCAGCAAGGGGTGCCATGATTCGCTCACTCTCAGTGTCTCCTCGTGTCCTCCTCGAGCATCTCCTGCTGCCAAGTGAGGAGTGGTTTTGAACTTTGGCTTTGTACCCCCTTTAACTGATCCTTTGTGCCCTGCCAAAAATGGGCCCCCCTCACTTTGCTCTCTGTTCTCTGGCTGCACTGTGGGCCTGGTCCTCACCCTGGGTTTGGTGTCCTGCTGGCTGATGGCCTGGTCTGTGGTTGCAGGTGGATCTGTACCTGCAGCAGCTGGCAGAGCTGGAGCTGCTTTTCTCAGGGCTCCAAGCTGGTGGTGGGGCCACGAGCCAGGAGTTGGAGGGGAGGATGCAGGTGGCCGAGGAGATGCTGCAGACCATCCTCAGGGAAGCCCTGAGCCTGCAAGGTACCACCTGCCCACTGCCCTGCAACGGGGCCAGCTGGGCTGTGCCGGGGAGGGCTTGGCTGCCTGTGCCCTTTTGCTCAGCAGCGAGTTTCTCTTCAGCCTTCCTCTTTCCATCTCACCAGCTTCTGAGAGGTCTCTGGAAGGCCGTGTGACCAGGATGAAGGGGCAGGGTCCCAGCTCCCAGAGCCACCTGGACGAGATCAAGGCCACGGTGGCGAGGCTGAGCTCTCTGGGGAGCCAATATGAGAGGCAGGTGCAGGAGACCCGGCAGCTGCTGGAGAGAGCCAGGCTGGACCTGGACCGCAGTGGATCCGCTCTCCGACGGGTGGTAAGAGCATCCTCATGTGCCATGCTCCTAGTCTAGCTCAGGGCTGGAGAAAAATTGCATGGGGAAAGCAAGGAATTAAGGAATTCCAGGTTTATTACCTTTGTTTTGTGGGTGTCGGTGTTCTGGTGGCCCTTTTTGTGCTGCCAGGACTTGGAGAGGTGCTGGCAGGGGTCTTGGAGGGTGGTGGAGGTTTGACGTGCTGCAGTTGCCTCTCTCACTGCTAAATTGGATGGAGAGCAGAGAAAAGCACTCACACCTCTCTTCCTTCCTCTTTCCTCAGACCATTCCTGTTTCAGGCCTTCCTGGGGGTTCAAATCAGTTCTTGATGCTGGCCCAGGAGGCTCTGAGGCTGGCCAACAGGTGAGTTCTTCCCACCATTGGCTGAGATGGAGGGGAGGGGGACCTACAGCCTGCTGGGTGCCCAGCAGGTAATTTTTAGGAGGTCCTTGTGAACCCACTTGGCTGCAGCTGCCAGAGCCTCTCCAGAGCCTGGAGGAGAGGAAGATGCAGCTGCTGGGCTGACTCCACTGTCCAAGAGAGTTGCCCTCAATTTCCTTTGAGGGTGGAGTTGGGTGTGACTTAGAAGCATCTTTGGGATAAGAGCTTGGCCTGTGGGTGTCCAGTTGGAACAGGCAACATCTGCTTCCCCTCTGGTGCTCCTCTACCTTTGAGATGCACTGGAGGGGACAAGCAAAGCACAGATCTCCTTTGCAAACACGCTGCGTCCTCCTGAGAGGGTGCAACCCCTCATCCCTGAACACAACAGGAGAGGAACTGAAATCGGTGGAGAAGGCTTGGGTGGAGAAAGCTCCAGTGGGAAGCCTTTCTCAGGAGCCCCTTCTGTGCTTTGCAGCCACACAGAGGCAGCCAACACGGCCGAGCAGGCGGCGAGGGTGGCGCGGGAGGATGCGCGGCAGGCGCTGGAGCTGCTGCGTGAGGCTGCCCCTGGCACAGGAGGGGACACCCCCGGTGCCCTGCCAGGGCTGCTCAGCAGGTGGGTGGCCTCTGTGTCACAGGGTGGGTACCCAGGAGGCAGGAGGAGGGTGGCCAAACATCCCCATCCCCTTTGCTGCCTCCCTGTCTGAGCTGCAGAGAGGCACACACTGGCTGGGACTTCAGTCTGAGCAGTGGAGTTGGAGGTTTGGCAGCTCTGTGGGGAGTCTGCTTCCCTTTCTGCAGACCATGGTGCTTCCAGGGAACTGCCAGCAGCTGGGGGAAGGGGTCTAAGGCCATGTCTCCTGGTGGCAGGGGCCTGTCCCACACGTGGTTGCAGGTCTGGGGTGGGTTTATGCCTGTGTGGAGGGGCTGGTGGCTCTCCAGAGCCCACCACGGTGGTGCTGGGGTTTTGCACCCCACTAGTGGGGTGTGAGCAGCAGCCCCTAAGGAAGCTGAGGAGCTGGATGGGTTGTGCAGGAGGAAACATCCAGTGGTGGGGCAGGGATTAGCAGAGCCAGTGTGGAGCCCTCTGAGGGTTCAGCTGTGTGAAACACCTTTGGTTCCTGGAGTGGGTGTAAGGAGCCAGTGGATGCCCTGAGGGGTTGGGATGCAGGGGGTGTGTTTGCAATTGGGTTTTCCTGCATGACAGATCCGCGTGGGGTCTTGGAGGACATCAACCAGTGCATGTAGAAGGCAGCATTAATGCTGGGGGGGGGGAGGCTGGCAGCTTGGCTGGGGCCAGGGTCTGCAGTCTGGCATCTGTGCAGGTACGAGAAGCTGAAGTCCCTGGCTGGAGGCCTGAAGGCTGATGCTGATGGAATGGCCTCCAAGGCAGACAAGGCTTACCAGGGCAGCCTGGTGCTCCTCAGCTCCCTGTCCCGCCTGACAGAGACAGACGTTGGGTCCTTTGAGGTGAGGGCTTTGTGCCTGTGGGACCTTTTGCTCTCCCTGCCACCCTGCCAGCAGCTCGACCCTTCCCATGGCTCTGTCCCCCTTGGAGAGCCGTTGGATGTGCATCTTCTCCCCCTTTCTCCCGTGGTTCCTGGCGAGCAGCGGGGACATGCTGGGAGCCCACGGTGTCTCTGTTTCAGGGGGAGGCATCCCAGCTGAAGCAGGATGCCAGTGCTCTGCTGAGCCTGGTGGACACCTTCATGGCCCAGTACAAGCAGCTGCAGAGCCGTACGGGGCGCTGGGAGGAGGAGACCAAGGAGCTGCTGCGAAGCCAAGAGAGCGAGAGAGCGGTAAGAGGTTGGCTGGGGGGACTGCGTTGTCCTCCAGGAGCTGGGGCTTTGGTGGGATGGCCTTGGCACCACCAGTGTCCTAGCCTGGTTCTCAGAGGTAGCTCTGCCTGCCTGGTGTGCCTCTCCGTGGAAATGCAGCCTTGGAGTTGGTCTTCTGAAGCCAGTGGGGGGAACCTCGCTGTGTGCACAGAGCTGCTGCTGCTGCTGCAGGGTCTCACCTGCACGTCTCCTCCACGTGAGGCAGGTTGCAGAGCTGCTCCTGGAAGGATTAGAGCCGAGATGACTCAGGATGGGTGGTGCTGGTTGAGGAGCACCAGCACAAGCCTGTGCCAGCAGGCTGTGGTGGCCTTGGTTCAGGGGCAAGAGCAGGCATTTGGGAACAGCACAGCTCTGGCACATCCAGTCCTCCTGCACTGTGTCCTTCATCCACCTGTTGTGTCCCTTTGACCTGCTGCAGAAGCTGACACAGCTGCTGTCCCGAGCCAGCCTGGCCAAGAGCACAGCCCTGCAAGCCGTGAGCGCTGGCAATGCCACCTTCTACGAGGTGGAACAAATCCTGAAGAACCTCAGGGGTAACGTCACCCAAGCCCTTCCTTTCCCTTCCCGTGGGCCATCTCACAAAGGGTGCTGCAGCTTCATTTCCACACGTGTTTCTCCCAGAGTTCGACCTGCAAGCGGGTGGCAAGAGGAGGGAAGCTGAAGATGCCATGAGGAGGCTGCCCATTATCAGCAGTATGGTCACCAGTGCCAGGGAGAGGACAGACCGAGCAGAAGCAATCCTGGGCAGTGCCACCTCCCAGTCCAAGGCAGCCAGCAGTGCCGCGGGGGAGGCGAAGGAGATCACCGTGGGCATCCAAGAGGTGAGGGCAGGTGCTGGTGCTGGCAGGAAAGGGTTTGGAAGGGAAAGCCATTGAAGAAGAGGGCATGGTTGGCAGCTTCATGGTGGAGCTGATGGGGTTGACTTTTGGACCTGGTGGGCTGAAGTTTCTCTGCAGTGGGTCCTGCGGGTACCAAGGTTTGGCTGTAGATCAGTGGGAGTGGGTGGATCTTTGCAGGCGTGTTCCTTCCATGAGGATCTTTGTGGCATCCCACTGTGGCTGCCTTTCAGTGACCCAAGGGGGTTTTTCCACTCCCACCACCTGAGCCACTGGCAGGCTTGGCAGGTCCCAGAATTGGTGCTTGCGGGTTCAGCTCCCAGATGTGCGTGGTAATTCCCCAGGGACTTGCTGATGTTTGCAGGAGAGGTTTGAGCCATGGTCACAGAAATGACTCTCTGGAGCAGCTGGTGGAAGAACATGAAGGATGCAGGCCAGTCTGCAGTACTTCGGTGTCTCTGTTGAAGGAACCAGTTTCCACCAGCTCAGCATTCCAGTGCACCTAGACTGGTTCTGGCCATGCTCTGCCCCTCTGAAAGTGCCTTTGGCTTCCCTAGGAGATTGCCCAGCTGAAGGTGGATGCCAACCAGACTGCTGATGGTGTCCTTGCCTTGGAGAAGGCAGTGGCCACCCTGCAGCGCGAGGCCAAGGAAGTGGATGATGAAATCGAGAGGAAGCTCTCGGAGGTTGAGGCGGACGCTGCTGTGATACAGCAGGTGGGTCCCCATCTCCCTTGCCTTGGCCCCATCCCTGTTGACTTCTGGGCTTGATTGCACCTTACAGCTGCTGCCTTTCCTCTTTCAGACAGCTCAGGAAGCTCAGAGGGCCCATGACAAGGCTGACCAGGCAGGGGTGGCCGTGCAGGAGACACTGAGTGCCCTGGAAGAGCTGCTGCACCTGATGAGTAGGTTTGGTGACACCACTGTGGGATATGGATGGAGACAGGTCCCCACTGGGGAGTTTAGTGGGAAGCTGCCTCAGGTGATGCCTGTGGACAGGGTGGAAGATGAAGTGCCTAGGAAGATTGAGGTCATCCTCAGCCTCCATCCATGCTTTGCTATTCCTTGTTTGCCTCCTGTTCCCCAGACCAGCCTGGCGCTGTGGACGAGGAAGGCCTGAAGCAGCTGGAGATGAATTTTAGCAGAGCCAAGACCAGAAGCAACCAGCTGAAGGCTGAGGTGTCCCAGCTGGAGCAGACGGCCGCGCTGCAGAGGGCCCGGGTGCTGACGCTGGAGAGCAGCATCGACGAGGTCCTGGCCGACATCAGGAACCTGGAGGACATCCAGGGCAGTCTCCCTCCAGGCTGCTACAACACCAAAGCCATCGAACTGCCCTGAGCAAGCCCTGGGAAGGTCTGCAGTGCCAGCCAGGCTTGGAGGCAGGAGAGCCTCCCCGCCTCTGGCAGGGCTGGCTGCGTCGAGCTGACCCTTCCTCTCCATCGCAGTGTGGCCGGTGAAGTTCACGGTGTCACGCTGACCCCGGAGAGTCCCTGAGTTTTCCAAGTGTCCCGTCCCTCGTGGGAGGAAGGAGACACCTGGTTTGTGAAGGTGCTGCTGGCTGGAGAACAGCCCACCCCTGCAAAATTTCGCTGAGGTGCAAGTGAGAGTTGCTTGGTGTCAGCCTTGGGAGTGTGCACAGTTTGGAGCCTGAAGGTCGTGACTGAGAGGTTCTCCTCTGCAGCCCCTGTGGATCCCCTCTCCTGGTCTGGCACAGGCAGAACTAAAGCCTCTGTCCTTACTTTTGACACTGCCCCCTCCTCCTCCTGTTCTCAGTAGCTCCTCACCATCAGGAGCTTGGTGAGTGACAGATGGGGGACATGAGTTTTGAGCTGTGGCACTGCTGATGCTTCATGCCGTGTTCTCCTCCCAGCCTGCCCATTCCTCACCGTCCTGGGAGCGGTGCTGATGTGGTTTTGCTGTGGCTCAGAGCTCTGGCACTGATGACCCTTTTCTCACAGCTGCAGGTCTTTCAAGGTGCTTCTCAATGAGGTGGTCACTGTTTGCTAAAGAGGAGGGAAGAAGAGCTGCCTTTGGGCTCTCAGTGGTGTGCTGGATGGAGAAAGAGGGGATCTCAGGCTACCAGAGAGAGCTGCTGGGGCTTCTGAGGTGGAGAGTCTTACCTGCTCCCTTCAGCCAGGACGAGCATCCCTATTCTTTCTCCCACACTTCTCAGGTCTCAAAGCCCTTGAGGGATGGTTTTCCTGTCAGAGCTCCTCCTGGGCAAACACAAGTCTCTTTATCACCTTCTTACACGCTCAAGAACAGCCTTTCCTTCCAAGACTGGTCCCTCCGGTACCAGGCAGCTTTCTGATTGCCCCAGAGCCCAGGAGAAGCAGGGTGGTGTCCCCAGGACCCTGCAGCCCTTGTCACAGGAATGGGGACTTTCTCCAGGGGTCTGCAGCCCCGAGCTCTCGTGTCTGAGAGCCTCATCCCATCCTGCTGCAGTGTCTGCACCCCGATTTGATCAGCTGAAAAATATTGAAGATGCCTTGAATGTGTTTCTGCCTCTGGTTTGGTGCTGCCTGTCCCCCCTCCCTCCTGCCTGGTGGGACGTTTCTCAGAGGCTCAGGTGGCTCGCCACAGGGGTTTCTCATTGTACATCTGAGCAGAGCCCACCTGTGGCTTTCCTGCGGGTCCAGCTGCATTTTGACACCACTCCCACTTCCTTTGGAGGTGTCATGCAAGAGGAGAAAAGATTCAGGGGGTAAAATGGTGCTACCACATGCTGGAGGTCAGCTCTGCTGAAGCCCCTGACCTGTATGTTGGTGAAAGAGGAGGTCCTGGGTGGAGGAGGACACTTTGGGGACTCCTTATTTCTGGTTCTCTGCTAAAGCAGCATCTGTGCTTTTGCTTAATGATGTTCCAAGTATTATGTCTGCCTTACAGTTCTATTTAAGTGAGATGTATTGTAGCCCCTGGCATGGCTTCCTTCTCCTGTTCTGGGGCATAGGGACAGGTATTATGGACCTGGCTATTTTAACATCAGGTTTTTTTTCTTTTTTTTTGANAAGACAAGTAAGACAGAACATACTCATCATCTGGACCATGACACGATGGCTCCCAGCCATGCCATCCTAACCATGACCCGTGGGGAGCACTGGCAGCCCCCCATCTCACGCCCAGGGAAAGAGTCGATAAGTAATGAATACTTCTGACTGGATCTTGCCTCTTGATTTATTTTCTCAGGCTCCCTGATTGGGGTGGGCTTGGCCGTGGGTTGTCCCAGCAGTGTAACCATTTGCTAACTTTCTGCTGACTCTGTCTTGGGGCTGTTTTTAAAAATGGCACCAGTAACGTTTTTGTTTTGTTTATTACATAATTTAAACATTTTGCTGATAAAGTTTTTTTTTGGTCAATGACTGTTGTTCTTCATATAGCAACAAGGAAAAAAAAACCCAAAAACAAAATAAAAAAAGGCTCCAAAACTTTTGACAAAGGTGAAATTGGTGGCATGACAACTTCAACCCCTTTCCCTCCCCCCTTTATTTATTTACTTTCCCCCCAGAAGGCTTTTGAAGTTCATTTCTCTTTCAGCAAATTGCACTGTTTAAAAGTGGAGGTTCAAAGACCAAAACCTATGAGCATCTTTCCACCCCTCCCCTGCACCCTGGCAACCCCCACCCTCACCTCCCTGGCTCTCACACGGATCATCACAGATGATTATTTTTTTTCCCCATACNGGCTTGGTAGAAATTTTCCAACTCCATACCTGAGGGGAAAATGAAACAACAATTACTGTTTTTAGTTTTCAATTGCAATGAGTCTGAGACACTTTTGTGTGTATATATAGGCAGGTATTTATGTAAAAACCTTTTCCTTCCTTCCTCTCCTTCCTTCCTCTCCTTCCTTCCTCTCCTCTGTTTGCTGTCCCAGGAATGCCAGCAGCACCCAGCAGGTCAAATTTGGGGCCCTGTCACCTTTGGAGCTTCTGTGAGAGCTACTTTGTGGACTTCTAAGGGACAAAATAGAGGAAATTCCACATCTTCCCTTGAAACACCCTGGAGGACTCTCAGCTACAGGCACCACGGCTCTACCCAAAGCTATCCAAGGTTAGATGGAGCCAAGGGAAAGGAGGAGGTGAGGGGTAAACCTTCCTCCTTGTGGCTGTGACCTTCCCCAGGGGCTGTGCAGGGTCCTTGCACATGGGCCTGCTCCAGCACCATGTTACCTGCCCTGCTTGCACTGCCAGCACCTCCCCCAGGCTCCATGGCCAGCATCTCAGGACATGCCACAGGCAGGAGAGCAGGAGCCTGGCACGTCCCAAGGGATGTGCAGAGTAGCCACAGCTGGTTTGGGAGCAGGGAAATATCATGCATTTAATGTTTCCTCTCCTCTTCAAGGAGAGGAAGAGCAGGAGCGGTGGGAGAAAGGGGGTGTTTACGGAGAGAAATGAAGAGCTGAAGGCCAGAGGATGGGGATGGACCCAACCAGCTTTGGGGAAAACTGTCACCAGAGGCTTTGGCTCACCACCTGCTTCTTTCTACCTCGTTTCTTGGCTCCATAAATGGCAGATCCCTTTCTATCCCCCCAACACCAAGGGAGAGGCTTGAATTCTTGCAGCCAAGGGAAGGTGAGACTTGATGTTCTCTCTGCAAAGCTCTGGGAGCAATGATTGCCAAGGCCTCTGCTCCCCTGTAGAAATGCCCTCTCCATGATTTTTTCAGGACCAGGAGGAGGATTTTGTTATCTGGGTTGTCCTGCTGCCTGCCTGGGAGGCTCACCTGCCACAAGGCACCAAGCTGGTGCCAACCAGGGTTTGGTTGGTCACCGTGTCGAGAGGCTCGAAGGGCTCACACTAAAACTATTTAATAATAATAATAATAATTAAAAAAAAATCCACCTAGCTTTATTGAGCTTAATTTCTGTAAGATGTTGCAGAAGAGGCAGCCCCTGCTCTGAGCATGCTGGGAGCATGGACCAGGTGGGCCATTTCCCAGGGCCATGCTGGGAGGGGGGTGCCAGAGCACATCACCCTTACCTGTCCCTCCTCACGTATGCAGAGCAGGGTGGTACCCCCCAAAAACAAGAGACCAAACTGTTCCCTGGACATTGCTGCACGATGGAGTGTTGGTGCTGGGGGTGAGAGGCAGGCACGGGCAGGAGGCCATGGGATGGGGGGAGAGAGATGGAGACACGGACTGAGAGAGAGAAGAAAGTGATGGAGAGCTGCAGGCAGGCGGGACACGAGGGCTGTCTGGCTGCAGGGCCTCTGGCTCTTAACCAGAGGCATTGATGTAGAGCTGGCTCTTGAGGATGTAGTCAATGACAGGCTGGCAGAGGTAATCCACGACGTGCCCATCCCCGTGCTGCAGGGCCAGTCTGGGGGCAGGGGGGAAGAGAAAGGGGTCAGAGCCCACGTGGGTGGGCCAGGTGTGCATGTGAGGACAAGTGGAGGGGCTGGCTGGGGGCAGCCTGCTGTCCCCACAGACCCCCCTGCACCACCCACCTGCTTTTGGTGGAGCTGACGACCGACATGGGGTGGTTTGAGTCGTCCTTCACCACCAGGATGTTGTTCTGCAGCGGAAGGAGGGGAAGAGGGGTTGAAGGGATGGCTTGAAAGCAGATGTCTGTCCCACCGGCCTCCCCACCCTGCTGGCCTTGGGGGGCTGCTGTGTGGTGGCCCATCGTTCATCCCACCCAAGAGCTGAGAGCGTTTGACCCTCACCCCGAGGTGTTTTGTGCCCTGGGACAGAAGTGCAGAGGCTGCAGGTGCTCTCCCAGCCAGTGTGTGCTCCACTCACTTTGTACTTGCGCAGGATGGAGGAGTGGTTCATGATCCGGTCGGGGTCCGCTCCATCCCGGGGCACCACCACCATCCCAAACTCCCCGACGATCACCTCCATCTAGGAGCAACCCAAAAGGGTGGAGGGCTTTATAAGTCATCACCTTACACAAAACCTGCCCCTGGCTGCTCTGTGAAAGCTGGGCCGTGCCCAGATGGAAGGGGAGTTTGGGGCTATGGCAGCAGCCTTTGGCAGAAGCGTGGAGTTATCGAGGCAAGTGGTCTGCAGGGGGTGGAATAAAAGGTGTGGGATTAAAATGCTGTTACTGGGTGTTGAATTCAGGCTTTGAGGAGAAGGTGTGGTGGCAGCAGAAGAGGTTGCCTGAGGAGGATGTTTCTGCATCCTTTGTGCTGGGCTTCAGGACTTGCCTCATCTCAGCTTTTCCAGCCTTCCAGAGGAGATATCTGCCAGGGAATTGCTTTTAAAAACTTTGCACTGAAGATGTGGTGACTGAATTTAAAATGGTTGAGGGGTTCAAGGAGGGAGGTTTGTGCTGACTCCTGATGTCAGTGAAGAGACAGGGGAGGTCCCACAGCCAGCACCACAGCATGTGGGTTGCTAAGCACATCCTCTCTCCAGGGTTGGTGTTCTCCCATGAAAATGTGGCTACTTCAGGCAAGGACTGACAGTAAAAGCTGTTGATTTGGCTCTAAATGTGTTTCACTTCTAATGTCTGGGCAACTTCTGTAAATATCAGATTTCCTACCTGCACACCTCACTCTGCTGGGATTGGCATCTGCTTGACCCTGGCTCCTGCTGAGGGACAAGGAGTGGAAGCACAGCCTTTGGAAATCCCTTGGGATGAGCTCACCCTGCAGCTCAGAGTACATCCTCTGAGTGGGAGCAGGGCTTGGGTCTGTGGAAACCCAGAGGGAGTGTGTAGGGGAGGTGAGGGTGAGGGATGGGAAGGGGGAGGCAGCAGTGGGGCTGGTGGGCACAGCTCCTGTCATCCCAAGAGACCTGAGTGGCTCCCAAGAGCATGGGGTGTGGGAAGCAGAGGAGGAGCAGGAAGGGACCCTGGGGAAGAGGAGCATGGAGAAGTATGGAGGAGCAGCAGTGGTGACTCACATCTGCCTCGTTCCAGAGCCCAGGGATGCAGAAGGACTCCAGCAGGTCACTGCCACAGAGCAGTAAGATGCGAAGCTCTGAAGGAGAGGAGAGCAGCTCACAGGAGGGAGCACGTGGGGCTGGGCAGGCACCCACCCCACAACTTGAGGGCTGACAGTGCAGCTCAGCAAGAAAGCTGTGCCATGGGAAGGAGCTTTCTGCTCTGATGAGCCCATAAAGAGTCGTTTATTTGCACAACTCCCAGAGAAAAGCTGCAAACCCACTGGGAGGGGGTGGGAAGAGATGGCTGCCTGGGGAGGTGGCTCCCCTGTTTGCCATTTCCAGGTGGCCAGAGCCTCTGGGCTCTGCGTGGTGCTGGTGCTCAGATGGCTGTGGTGGAGGCTGTGTGTGAACTTGCCCATGAGATGGGTCTCAAAGCAGCCACCAAGCTCCACATGCAGAGCTCTGGGTGATGTGTGGTGGGGCCACGTATGTGGCAGCCTGGTGGGTCTAAAACCCTAAAAGGGCTCTAGAGGAAGGGGCAGCTGAAATCCCTCCTGCTGCCACTCAAGGCTTTGCAGGACAATGCAAGGATGGGGTGACACCACCGTGGGAGGGCAGGTTTGATGGCACTTGGGGTGGCTGTCAGGGCAGGTCTTTGCTTGTGCTGGGGGCCACGTCCCCACTGCTCCCTCCCTTATTTTGGCTGTGCCTGCCAACAGGGCCAGGCTCAGCCCAGTTGAGCACCACCCCTGTTTCACCCCTGAGCCCCAGTCTCTGGCACCAGGGTGAGCTGATCCCGTATCCTTCACTTGGCCCTGGATCACCCAGCCCAGAGGAGCTGGAGGGAAGGGGTGGGGGCCGTGCACTCACCAATCTCCTCGTATCTCATCACTGTTCCCAGGTTGGCATTTTCATCTGAGAAAGGGGAGGAAAAGAGAGGTGCTGGTGCCTGGCCTGGCCCAGGGGGCTGGGAGGAAGGCTGGGGGCTGGGCTGACCTTTCCTCTACGTACCCACAAAGGTGAAGCGCTCCATGGGTGGGCGAACGCAGCAAATCCGGCTCAGGCTTTCTCCCACCTTCCCCAGGATCTTTGCTAAAGGTGAAGAAGGAGAATTGATGGCAGACAGGTGGTGCAATTAACCCGTAGCAACTCTTCAGCCGCCCTGGTGCTGCAAGAGACTCCTGTGCAGGAACTGCTCCCAGCATCTCCCCACCAGCTCCTTGCATGGCCTTAAGTCCCCAGAGTGCTACCCTGTGCCTTGAAGGCACCACCTGCACAGCCAGAATCACTAAGGAAATCACAAGATAGCCATTTTTATAGGATTTGAGTATTGACCCTCTCTTCTCTCCAGCTAATACCTTCATCTCACATATCCCACTGGGTTGTAGGGGATCCAGCTACCTCATCTCTCCCAGCAGTTCTTCCCCTGCAAGCACCCTGGGGGTACCAGGTACCTTTTCCTTTAGCTGCTCTCACAGGCTGGACCTCATCTAGCTGAAGTCCAGTGGGATTTCACAGCCAATTTAAGCTGTTCTTGGCTCCCCTTGCCCTGCTGGATGGGAACTTCTCCACTGCACCCCCACCCCACCCTGGGCTGGGTGCACTGAGCCAGATGAGCCCCCTGTCCAAAGATGAGGTGATGGAGCACTGTTCCTACCGTGTGGCAGCCCTGGCAGGGAGGTGAGGGGTCAGTAGTCATCCCTCATGCCCTACCTTGATGCCACCTACCCGCAGTGGGCTTGTTGGAGACGTTGTTGTTGTTCTGGTAGATGTTCTGCGAGGACTCGTTCTGGGGCTGGCCGATCACAGGGGTGATGGAGGGTGTGTTGACATTGGAGAGGATGCATCCAGTCACCCTCTGCAACGAGGGAGAGGTGGAGCTGGAACAGTGGCCTCACCCCACCAACCTCCCAAAACCTTTGTGTGCCCATAGGGAGCCTCCCCACCCTTGGCTCAAGGTCCTCTTTAGGGACAGCATTGCCTTTAGGATCCAGGATAAGGACCTGTGGCTAAGGTAGTGTTAACATTTTGTGTGGAGCCATGAGGCTGGCAAGGAGCAAACACATCCTCTTCTCCCTCCCAGTCCCTGCAGGAGAAGGAAAGCATGGCCAATGTCTCCCTGGCTTCAACAGCATGGTCCTTGGATGCACTGGATGTTCTGCTGGGCTGCATAATGCTCCACCTGAGCCTCCTGCCTGGGCTGCCCATAAGTTTGCACGGTGCTCTTTCATCCATTTCCTATCTTTGGTTTTCTTGCTACATCCAAGTGTGCCAGTAGCCCTGCTCCCCCTTCCTGTGGTCACCTGAGGACAGTCCCCTTCTTCTGTGGCTCTCAGGCCTGCCTGGCTTTTGGAGGGACTTTTCCTCCCAGGGACTTCCCAGATGTTGAATTTTCCCACTCAGTCTGTTGGGCTCACACAGCAGTTTTGGCTCAGCTGGTGAGTGGGGAAAGCCCCTCCATCTCTCCTTCCCCTCAGGGAAGAGCAAGCAGGCAGCATTAATGATTTGGCTTGTGCCCATGCCTGCCCTCACTCTGCCTTCACCCCTGCTCTCCTCCTGGTGTTCCAGGGTCCAGGATGGCTCCTAGCTCCAACTGAAGAGCTCAATATCCTTCCAACAACAGGGTAAGGAGCTCAAGGTGGCTCTAACAGAGTATCTTGCACCTCTTCCTGGTCAGGATCTCACAGATATTCCTGCAAGTCTTCTCTCAGCCTGCCTCACACGTCTTTTGGTTGTCCACCTGCTGGTGGAAGAGCAACTCCCCTCCTGCACCCTCCCCACGCCCTCAGCCCCAGGTCTCACCTTCATCAGGTCACGGTGGTGCTCCAGCACGCTGCAGGTGGTCTGCCAGGTGTCCTGGTAGCACTCCCAGGGGTCCACCCTGCGGGGAGCACAGCAAGGCAACAGTGTGGGCTGATGGCCACCAGACCTCCTGGCCACACCACCAGGCTGGCCAGCAGTGCCATGAGCACCCACCAGCACCCCCACGGGTGTGCCATGGACACATGGACATGTGTCCCTCCTCCAGCCCTTCCACCCAGCTCCCCCCAACACCTCTGGGGACACAAACATGTGCCAGGGCACCTTTCCACACTTGGTACCCAGCTCACCAGCTTTCTCTTTGGCTTGGGTGTGACTACACCTGTCACAACCTCATTTCTGAGGGCAGCCCCACGTGTCTCTGGTCTCACCTCAGCCACCAGATGCCACGTGGTGATACTGGGAAGGTGAAAGTCTGTGGGCTGGGGCTGCAGGTGTGGAAAGGGAAGGTGCCACAGCACAAGGCTGGGGCGGGCTGGGTGACTTTGGGTCTCACCCAGGCACCACAGGCTGAGCAGGGGGCTTGCAAGACCACCTGAATCCCAAGAGCTCCCTCAAAGGGTGGTCTGACCCTCCACATGGGTTCTCTGCCGGACTGGGAGAGGAAGGTCTCTGATTTTTAATCACACAGGGCAGGGAAGGGGCAGGGGCTGCTGGTGCCACAGCAGATGTGGGCTGTGCCACTCACCTGATCCAGTCAGAGGACTGGATAGCCAGTTGGCACATGGTCAGGCGGTGCCGGCTCGAGACCAGACCCTGCAAGAGAGGAACAGTTACAGGAGGCAAATGTCGTGCCCTGGCCAGCCTGGGCTTGCAAACCACCCTGGGGCAGAACATCAGGCTCACTCAGGTGAGACAGGCCTGGAGCATTGGTTCCTGCCCACAAAAACTTCTTGGAGCTCCTGTTTGCTGGAAGGGAGGAGCTGCTGCTGGGCCTCAGCCCTGGTGACACAGGAGGCGGTGAGATTTGCTCAGCACCACCACTCCCAGGGCCAGAGCTGCTGGGGGGGGAATGGCTTCTTGCTTAAATTTCTCCAGCTTTCAGGTGAGGGGGAAACTCTCCACTCCTAATTTGGAAAGTGCTTCTAAAGGCCACTGTTTGTATAGTTTCCGTCCGGGAAAAAGAAGTGAAATTAGCTCTGACATAATTCAAACAGAAAAAACCCCCAAGTACCCAGCACAATGGCCACCACTGTTTTGGGTGAGAATGCTTCTCTTTGGTGTCCAGGGCTTTGATGGGCTGGAGGGTCTCGCTGTGGTGTTTATCTAAAGAGCAAGTGGTTTCATCCTCTCCCTCCACTCCGAGACTTTCCCACGGTCACCAGGCAGGAGGTGGACAGGAAAGGACCACGGGCCAGGCAGTGCCCACCCTGCTTTCAGAGGCAGCACTGCCCTCAGGAGGCAGAGAGGGGACAGAGGGACAACCCACCGTCTTGCCATAGGAGTCGTGGACGGGCGAAACGATGCCGCCGATGACGATGAAGCGTCCGGTCTTGTGCAGGTAATCCCGGGCTCGTTCTGGGGAGAGAGGGCAGGGGAAGAGGGGCAGGGGGATTTAACTGGACCCACTGAGCACCCCCCAGCAGTGCCCCAGCCCTCCCTCAGCAGCCCCTGTTACACTACTCCCTGCCTGAGTCAACACCTCATGCTGCCCTGGCCCAGCCTGATGCCCATCCTCAGGCTGGTGTTTCCAAAAGGTGGCATTTGAGGGTAAAAATGCTGGTGCAGAGTTGCTAAATTCATGTGAGCTCCTACATGTCCACCCCAGCTATTGAGAGGGGAGAAAAGAAGCCAGGAAAGGTAAAAGCCAAAGGGGAGATACGATTGATGAGTCATTAGAAAGTCATTCGAAAGAGCTTCTATTTTTTCTTTTTTTTCTCTCAAGAGGAGGATCCATAAAATATTTTGCATTTGCAGATTAAAAAGAACATTTCTGAAACTGAGGTGATTTGGGGATCTGCCAGCCATCCCAAGATGTCACTGTGCATCACATCCTTCAGCCACGCTGCTCAGGGGCTGGTGCTTCCCCAGGGGATGTGGAGAAGTCCTGCCTGAAGGGTTGGTGCTCTCTGGGGCAGCAGCGTTGGGGAGTTTCAGTTTCAGGGAGCCTTTCTCCCCCTCTCCACCTGCATCCAGCAAGGGCAAAAAGTCAGGTCTAAAGTTATTTTAGAGCTCCCTTGCCATGGATGAGGGGAGCTCGTACACCAGGGGAGGGGAGAGGGGCTGAGAGGTTGGGGTGTCCTGGGGACAGACCTTTCATTAGGGTCTGAGTGATGGTTTTAAATCTAAAGAGGCTCAGTTTAGATCCGATGCTGAGTAGTTTTCTACTCACAGAGTGGGCAGGCCCTGGCATAGATTGGGCAGAGCAGCTGTGGCTGCCCCAGCCCTGGAAGTGTCCAAGGACAGGTTGGACAAGGCTTAGAGAAACCTGGGATAGTGTGCATGGCGGGGGGGGAACAAGATGGTCTTTAAGGTCCCTTCCAACCCAAACTACCCCAGGATTCTGTGTCACTTGGGCAAAATGATTATTTTTCTCCCAAATTTTGAACTTTCTGCTGGGGAACACTGCTCAGCTATTGTGACAGCTGAAAGCCAATTAAGGAAATAAAATTGCCATGGAGCTTTTTCTCCCCCTCGGGGGTGTTGAGCAACCCCAGACCTCTGTGGCAGCCTGTGGGAGATTTGCCAGGCTCAATACCACCTCTTCCTCAGACTCACCCGAAATCCTCACCCTGGCTGCCTTCCCAGCTCTTGTGCCCTCAGTCCACCAGCCTCCAGAGAGGGAAAATCAAGTTTAAATCATTTGGTAGGTGCAGGGAGTAAAATTCAGTTCCCTGAATTAGAGGGACTGCAATGATCCCTCCCTCCCTGCCCTCAAAATCCCGGGGGAGCACCTGCAGAAAAACACAATATTCTTGGGTGGTTTCTTTTCCTGGGCAAGGAGGACCCAAGATTGATGAATCAGCATTTACCTTTGTATCATAATGGGATTTAAAATGCAAATTAAAATAAAGCTCAAACATGTTAACTCCTTGATCCTTCAGTCCTACCTTCTGTACAAGGCAAGACAAAACTGCTTTAGTGATGGGAAGCTCTCAGCTCCACTCCCGGGTGACCTTAGGCTGGCTGGGCTGGGGAAGGAAGAGATGGAGGTGGCACCTGGACTCATCCCAAGTGCTGGTGACACCTTCCCACCGCCCCAGCCCAGCTTTGCTGCCCTGCCCTGCTGTCATGGGTTTCTGGAGCTGGATTTTAGTAGCGGGGGGGCTGTCCAGGGTGGTCTCTGTTGGAAGCTGCCAGAAGCTTCTCCTGTCCTGTGGAGCCAAGGACAGCCAGGGCCAGGAGGGACCTCCTGCTGGTGGACAGAGCTGAGACAATTAAGAATCACAGTCCCAGCTCTGGGATCACAGAGTGAAGAATTCAGGAGTGTGGGGCAGTTGGGAATTCCAGCCATGGGAGAACAACACAGAGACCAAGGTGGGAGCAGGAGGAGGAGAAGGAGNTGGGAGGGACCCCATGGGAGCAGGCGAAGGACTCAGAGCTGTGGCCCCCCTGCAGCCCGTGGGCAGGACCGTGGGGGAGCAGGTTGTCCCCCTGCAGCCCACGGAGCCCATCGGGGGGCAGAGACCCGACTGCCCCCCATGGAGTGACCCCCAGGACAAGAGCAATGGCAGCAACAACACCCACCTGCAAAACCCCCATTCCCTGCTCCCTGGAACTGCTGGAGGGAGGGAGGGGTGGGAGGGGAGGGGTGTTCTTGGGACTGATTTATTTCTTACTTTTTACTTTTTACTTTTATTACCTTTAGTCTTAGTTCTTATCTTGTTTGTAATAAATTTCAGTATTTAGCCACTCTGAGTTTGCTTTGCCATTATCTCTCAGCTGTTTTTTGCCTTTTCTCCCTTTCCCTCTGGGAAGGGGGGCCTGGAGGTTTGGGTGGACACCGGGTGAGAACCACCACACCTGCAAAGGTACTTCAAGTGGTTTTGGCTCTGCTGCTTTCCTGTGAGGTGGAGGTGGGGAAAGACTGATCAGAGGACACATTCCAGGGCCACAAAAATGGGAAGTGGGGATGTTGTCCAGATGGGATGAAAAAACAGCATCCTGCTTGCCCAATCAGTCCTTATTTAGGAGATGTTGCTTTTGGAGGTTCTCACTGAGTATGTTTCAGCTCCTCTGGCACTGCTCCATCACCTGAATTGACGTTAATGAAATCAAATATTCCTCGTGTTCAGTTTTCCAAGGTGTAATTTCAAATTGTATTTGCGTTGCCTTTTGTACCGGGTGTATCCACGCCCCAAAGACTTCCTTTTCCCTTTTATGTTTGGGGTTTTTTGGTTTTGTTTTAGAGCCACCAGCCAGCTCTGATTTATTCCCTTTTCCCCATGGGGGGTTGATGCTGCAGCTCACTCACACTCTGTGCCAGCTCTCCAGAAACACACGCGGGGTAGTGGAGAGGCAAGTTTGGCACAGTCTTTCCTGCTCTCCCCCGAGAGATGGGGCAGAGAAGGTGCCCAGCCACAGGTGATGGAGAAGGCAAAACCATCTCCCAGGTGTCTCATTTTAATTCCAAGGAATTACTTGGAGGGGAGGTGGGATGTGGCCATGAGGTGCCGAGGACAAAGCAAGCACTTTCCCACTCTCCTGCAGGGGAGAGTGACCCAGATATGCCAGCACACTTTGTTTTATTCTCAATCCAGCAGCACTTGCAGGACCTAAATAGTCCTTCCAGAGCCCAGCTTGGGCACAGAGCCAGGAGTTACTCTCAGTCTAATTGAATGATGTCTGTGTGTGTGTATATATACATGTATATATATAACTCCCCTGAATGCCCAGTCAGGGATGTCTCCATCAGAAGTGGCCTCCTCTCAAAGCTCAGCTCTCCTGCCTGCCCCAGAGCCACATTCCCTTCCCCAATCAGTGCTCTCACACACCCATCACCCACAGTCACACCAGAGCTGGAAAAGCCATTGGCACTTCCCTTCCCTGAGCTTCCCAAAGGGACATTCCCACTAGAGAAGTGTCTCCTAGCCCTGACTGCTCTTCAAGGGAGGTTCCTCCTTTAGGAAGGAGCAGAAGAGTGGTTCTTCACCGTGGGGTTGACCCTTTCCAAGGCAAGCCTGGGGAGATCCCAGGGTATCCCACTGACCCACATAACCTGCCTTGCCTTGAGCTCTGTTTCTCTTAGACAATCTCAGTAAGATTCCCAGGAGACTTTTGGTTGGTGGAAAAATCCCATCAAACCCCCTAACACTTAATGATTTTCATCTCCGAGCTAATTGCTGTGTTACACACTTTCCCCCACCCCTTTAGTCCATACCTGCACCCAGGCATTGTAGAATTAATGAATTTGGGAAGGATTTCCATGTTGAACATCTTCAGCTGTTGCTGCACATTTGTTTCACTGGCTTTTTGTAAGCACACAAAAAGCACTGGCCACCAAACACCTCAAGACTCGTGGTGGAAGTGGAGGCTGAGAAAGTCCCCAAGAAATGCTGCTGCAACATCTGACCCTCCCATGTCCCAGCCCACCCAGGTCTCCACCAGTGTCCAACTCAGAGCCACCTGAGTGATGACTAATGAGACTCATGCCATCACCATCTGCTGACCACTCGTGGTTTCATGGCAGAAAAGTGGAATTAGATGTTTAAACAAACTAAAAATAATAAAAGTAGGAGACTTGAGTCACAGTGAGCTGACCTGGAAATAGCAGAGGATTTGCTGGGGACTCAATCAGACAGAGCCTGAGAAGGGGACTTGGTTGGTCCCAGGTCATCAGGGTTTCTTAGATGAAGCCAGAGAGGAACAGCCTATTTGATATCAACAAAACTGAAGGCATCCTATTTTTTTCCCCTCTTTTCTCAGAACTGGAATATTCGAGGGTCAGTGGGTGTAAGGAGTTACACAGGAGCCCAGTAAGAAATCCTGAGTCCCAGAGCTTGGGGAGAAGCATCTGAGGAAGAGCCTGGTGAAACAACCTAGGCCAAAACACTTCTCCCTCCTGGAGCAGCCAAGTCTGCTGCAGTGGGGCTTCTTTGAGGTTTTGGGGCTAAAAAGGTGAGAGGCAGCACCTGATAAGGTAAAAGCAGATAAAAGGCCACATTGGATGGGGTTTGGAGCAACCTAGTCTAAGGGAAAGCGTCCCTGTCCACAGCAGTGGGGTTTTAACAAGATGAGCTTTAAGGTCTCTTCCAAACCATCCTGTGATTCTAAACATGGATGACAAAGATGACTTCACCTAAAGAAGCAGGTTTGTTGTGCTCTCTGCTGCAGGGCAGCCCCAAAGCACCTCGCTTAGAAGCCCTTGGAGAAGGATTAAGCATCTCTAGGTAAGAGGAGTGAGAGTATGAATGGCTGAGAGAAGGGAAAGGTCCTGTACCTTTCCCTGCCTGGTGCATCAGCTGCCACCCAGCAAGTCAGCAAGGGCTGGTCATGCTGTAGTGGTGTGGGGTGGGGACAGTTTCCCTCTTCCAGTGTACTATTGTCCTTGTTTTTCAGAGAGAAAGGTGCTAAAATGTGAATTTGCCAGAGCTTGGTGTAAAATGCCCCTCTGAGCAGCAGGACCTATTGAAGTACAAACCAGGGGAACAAACATCACTGTGGCTGAGCTGGGAGAAAGTGGTCGGGGAGATTTTGGTTGAAGTCTGTCTCCTATGAGGGTTTTGAGGCTAAGAGCTTCCAGCTGGTGTAGGGACACAACATGCCACCCACAGTAAAGCAACATCAATTTGTGGCACAAATCTGGCCCAGGGCTGGTGTTCTGTGGTTGCATCTCAGCTTCAATAACAGTCTACATATCAGGAGCAAAAATAAACTGTTTGGCAAGAGAGATGGAGGGTGTTCCAGAGAGTCTGGATTGCTCCGTTTTGAACTGCTTTTTATCTCCCTGGGCCCGTGGATGGAGTCACACACGACAAGGGCAGCAAAAAAAGGCAATAATTTCATTATCCTGCCATGGTTTTGTATTTCACTTTCATCAGGATATGGGTGGAACATCCGAAATAGGACAGGCACCTCAATGCACATCCCTGGAGAGGTCGTGGTCCACATCTCAGCCAGGGAAATTGGCATCAATCAGTGCCTTAAAAAAAAAAAAATAAATAAAAAGGGGGGAATAACACCCCAAGAGATTTCCACGCTTGTTTTCCACGGCCCTGATTTCCCTGTGGAAGCGCTCCACTTGTTTTGATTTCCAAGCACATCAAAGGCAGCGCTGGCGTGTGTTGCGCTGCCCCTTCAGGCGGATGCGCGGTGGGATCACAACCCTACCCCGAGCAGAGCAGAGATGAGGAGCCGACCAGCTCTTTGCTGGTCTTGGGCTGCCCCCACGTGGGCTGAGCCCCCTGGGTGGGAGCCTGACCCTTGTGTTGCCTTTGCTGGCAAAGCATCTGGAGATGCTGACCTTGGCTGGGATCAGCGTTGGCTGAACCAAGCAGAAGACATCCCATCTTTCAGGGATATGCAGAAAGGCCAAGGGGATGGTGGTGATGGCACGGGGTGGCAGAGGCAGCCACAGTAGGACTTCAGCCTCTTGGTGACACCAGAGTGATGGCACATTCCCATTACCACAGCTGGGTATCAGTGAAACCCTCTCTCTTCGTGTGCCTATTCCAAAGGGCCCATTTTCCCCCCAAAGAAACACCAACGATATCTTTGCACAAAGCACAGGTTTCAGAAGCAAAGCTACACCTTTCAGCACCCCAACCCAGCCCGTGCTGGGAAAACTGGATTTTCTGCTTCCCCTCGCCAAAAAACCCCAGTGAAATGTCATCTCCTCAGGGAAGGCTTAAGCTCAATTAGAGGCTGTTGGATTCTCGATGAAAATAGAAACCTTTGTGGAGCAGAGGCTGAGCAAGTCCTTCCTTGCCTGGTGCAGAGATGGGCTCTCCACCCATCCCATGGGAAGCTCCTCTGTCTTGGCTTCCTATTCCAGATCCAAAACAGACTTAGTTCATCATCTTCTCCTGGGGCAAACCCTACAGGGGTGCTTGAAAATACATATTTCTAAAGACTCTAGGTTTCTCTGTTCCCAAATATTAATTTAGCAGTTTTCTGCTGGTATAACCGAGATATATGCAGCAGCTCAGGCTTGCTAAAGGAAACTAGTTGATGCTGGAAAGGGAGAGGCAAAAATGAGCTCCTGACCTGGGTTGTCTTCTCTGGACATGGCTGCACACCACCAACACGTGCAAGCCATGCTGCTCTGAGGGGATGAGACCTCTGTCCTGTCCCTGGTTTGTTTTCAGGGCTGTGATGGATACTGTAGGCTTTACCTGGCATGGAGAATCTATGCTGAACACTGGTGGCACCATGGGACTGCTTAGATTGAGGGATTATAGACACCAGAGAGGGCGTGCTCATCTCAAAATCCAGAGGTGCCCTGACTTTGTCTCTATCTTGGGCTGGTTTTTCTGTTTTAGAGGTTGTTGGGTCTCTCTGTAGCTGCTTTAGTTGCAGGTGGAGGTTGAGGTTGAGGTTAGGGTTAAGGTTAGAATTAAGATTGAGGTTACCTGTGCTGCACACTCAACACAGCTGGACTGTTTTCAGCTTGGCCTTTGACCACAAGTGGTGGGATATGGGCTTGACCTCAGCTCTGATGCATCTCTCTGCCTGATCCCCACTGCTGTGGTAGCTGACCCACAGCAGCCTGGCAGGGAGAGGAGGGATGCGAGTCCCCCTTCAGTCAGGAGAGGTTTGGTGGGTTGCCTCAAGGTCACACAGGAGCTGTGTGGCTGCCACTGGTGGGGTTCAGCATGCAGTTCATTGATGAAGCATCACATGGGCTGCTATCAAAAAGCACCAGGGAAGATGGTGAGGGAGGTGAGAGCATTACAGTGACTGCAGGTGGGTTTTAGATAGAAGCAGAGCCCCTGTTTCTCTCTTGAATGGGGTTGTAGCACTGGATTTCTCACTGCCAAGTTTGTTTACAGTCAGTGGAAGTAAAAGACGGTACGTGGCACATTTTGGGGGGTGGGACTGTCATAGAAACAATGAGATGTCTTACAGACCGTAATAAATACTGCTAAATATTTAAGAGCTTATAAATGTTTCAAAAGAATCCCTGAGTAGTTATTGATGGAGCTTAATCTTGTGCTTGGGAAAACTCCTCCTCACTTTGGGTCGTAAAAAGGAGAGGAAATGCTTGAGATGCAGGAAGCAGGTGGGAAAGGCCATGGAAAAAAGGAGTCCGTGTGGGGTGCAGTGATGGGAACGTGACATTAACTGATCTATAATGGCACATAAAAGAGCCATGGGCGCTGCAGTCCTGCCTGTGCTGCTCTGTCCTCCCAGCACAGCCCCCGAGAACCTGCAGTTCCAGCACGTTTTGGGCAAGTGCCGGGTGTGGGGTCGTGTGGGTGCTGGGAGGTTTTGCTGGCTTCCCACCACATCGAGCCAGGAGAGCCTGGGGATGGGCACAACCTGCCCTCCCTGGCCCCTGACACGGATGAAAGATTTCAGCTGTTTCCTGTGACTTCATCTGCCCAGCTGGCAGAGGAAGCTCCTCTGAGCGGTGAGCAGGGATGCTACAGCTCCCCTTGCGCAATAAATCAACGCGGCTGTTGTAACATCCGTCCTGCCTCTGCCCCGGTCGGGTCTTTGCCGCTGCTACTGAGCCCCGCTAAGGCCACGAGGAGCCAAGGCAGGGCTCAGACAGGCTCTCCCTGTCCATCACGGCCTCCCAGAACCCCATTCCACCTCCGGCTCCATCGATCGCTCCGGCTAATTACGCCCCGGGATCTCAGCCGGGGGATGAAATGGAACCAGGAGGTGGCCTCGCAGGGGATTAGGCTTCTTACTCGTGTTGCAGACAGCAGAGCAAAGCCTCTCTCAAACTCCTGGGAGTTTGATGGATGGAAGGTGGAGGGTGGGTGAGATTTTGCTTCTGGATATTCGCAGGTGCATTCCCAGGGAAGCCAAAGGGGAAAGGGTGAGCTGTCATTCCGCTCGGGGGTTTCTCCCAGCTCCATCCCAAACAGTGATGCTCTCATTAAACTGCTCTGCAGTTCAGTCATCTCAAGCAAAGAAGAAAAAGTGATTCTTGAAAATCGGGGTGTTAAAGCAACACATCATAAACAAAAGCCTCAGCTCCTGCCTCTTCATCCCTCTTTACTTACAGATGTCTGTCCCTTCATCTCAAACCAGTCGCTATGGGATGCAGCAGCTCTCTGTGCTGCTCCTCTACAAGGACTGCAATGGGCAATCGAAGAGCAGCCTACTGGGATTTTTAATTGCTCAAATTTTCTTAAGAAGCCAAATGGAGAGTTTTACTTCTGATTGCAGTCTTCTTTCGTCATTTTGCCTCAGAAATGGTTTTTACCCAGCTGTTTGTTGGGATATAAACCCTCCTCAATAACAGGTGCACATAGGACCTAGGGAAAATTTAATTCTAAGTCAACAAAAAGGGAAGAGCAGTGGAGATTTGCTGACTTTCAGGATTCGGCTTATCTACAAGCAGTGTTTTTCTGTGCAAGTCCAGGTCCTGGCACTGTTTAAAATGAAGTAGGTGGGAAAGAAACTCTATGTCCAAACAGGTTTAAAACATCTGAGGCACCAAGACGCCCTATGAGAAGGCCACAGCTGATCAACATCTCACAAATCTCTTCCTCCCAAAGGAGCACACCTGGAGCACAATCCATCACCCCATGAAGCAACACAGACCAGATGAAAGTCAGGATAAGGCAGGTGCTACAATTGAATCACTTATTTGGTATTTACTGTTCTGTAGTGCCCCAAAAATAACAACTCCAGCAGTTTATTGGCTCTCTCTCCAGTACTGGAACACACAAACGCTGGAGCCTCTGACCTTGCCTGGTGATGCCTTTAATCCCACTGTTTTACCCAAGGCCACTTTCAAACTGAACCATGGGTTTTGCTGCTTCAAAAGAAAAAAAAAGTGCTTTCTACCTTGCTGCCCTTTGGTTTTCAAGCCCTTGAATATGGTTGTGTTGGGCCTCCCTGGGCTGGGACAAGGCAGGGAAGTGATTTAATTGCCAAAGCAAGCACAAAGCTCGTTGTCTGGCAGAGTGCCAGCACCGGCCTGGGTGCATTAGCAGAGCTGCACGGATTAGGTTTTGCTTTTGACATTGGCTCCTTGGTGTCAGAGGTTTCTGGAGCTGGATTTTAGTAGCAGGGGGGGCTGTCCAGGGTGGTTTCTGTTGGAAGCTGCCAGAAGCTTCTCCTGTGCTGTGGAGCCAAGGACAGCCAGGGCCAGGAGGGACTTCCTACTGGTGGCCAAAGCTGAGCCAATTAAGAATCCCAGTCACAGCTGTGGGATCACAGAGTGAAGAATTTAGGAGTGTGGGGCAGTTAGAAATTCCAGCCAGGTGAGAACAACACAGAGTGAGAGACCAAGGTGGGAGCGGGAGCGGGAGCGGGAGCAGGAGCAGGAGCAGGAGCAGGAGCAAGGACCCTATGCTGGAGCAGCAGCAGGGAAAGACTAAAAGTTATTGCCCACCCCCTGCAGCCCCTGGAGATCCATTGGGATGCACAGACCCCCCTGCAGCCCCTGCAGGAGCAGGTGGATGCAGAAGGAGCTGTTGCCCTGTGGGAGGCCCAGGATGGAGCGAGATCCTGGAAGAGACTTGCAGCCAGGACTCATGGAGAAGGAGACCCACCTGGAGCAGGTTTTCCCCCCAGCAGAAGTGTTGCCCGGGGGGTGGACTCACCTTGGAGAGTCTATGGAGGACTGTCCCCCATGGGAGGGACCCCAGGGGAGCAGGGGAAGGACTCAGAGCTGTGGCCCCCCTGCAGCCCGTGGGCAGGACCGTGGGGGAGCAGGTTGTCCCCCTGCAGCCCACGGAGCCCATCGGGGGGCAGAGACCCGACTGCCCCCCATGGAGTGACCCCCAGGACAAGAGCAATGGCAGCAACAACAACCACCTGTAAAACTGCCACACTCAGCTTTTGTCCTTTGGGGTGGCATCACTTGCATGGACAGGAAGGCAGGAGACAAGCTGTGAGGGAGCCAGGACGGAGGGAGTGGTGGGCTTTCCATGTGGCTTTAACACGGGGCTTTGTTCTGAATCTTATTTGTCTCCAGTTATTAAGACTTTTTGCACAGGCTCTGCTTTTTCTTCTCTGTATCTCTTGAGGATGCAAACGGAGTTTCACTTCAGGTTAAAGGCCACCAGTGTTCATGTCAAGCTTTAGAAAGAACCTCTGCCCTGTCTCTCCTCCTGCCTTATCTCCCCACCACAGTAGCATCCCAAACTTCTTCTCATAGCCACTTAAAGCTAGAAAATACAACAAATTTGTGACTCAGAACATACATACATCTCAAAGCACAGCAGATACCACAAATTACTCAGAGTGTTTTCAGGACCATGTGGGTTTTTGTGTCAACCCCTTGGTAAGGATGGCTGTACAGCACTGAATCTCACCTACTATTTTTGTTATATATCTTATGCTAAGTATTAATTTACATGTGTGATACTCATTTTATAGACACAGACATGAATCAGCTTCATTTGGCGGGCCCCAGTGATCCAGAATTTTACTGGCAGAGGATGGAGGGAGCCCTGTTGCAGTAGGTTCAGCTCCACACAGACACAAGGGGTGTTGCACTTGCAGATTTGGGCTGCTAAGAAGAATCCCACATTTCTGGAAACCCAAAGATAATGGTGAGTCTTAAATTCACATGACTGGTGGAAAGAATAACCCAGTGGAACCTTTCCCCCACTAGAAGAGACTTCCACATAATTAACCCAGCTCCTATTCAGGCAAAAATCCTGTGGGAAAAGGTTGGCTTTTGGCCTGAATAAAACATGGTAAAATCCACACTGAGAAAAATGATGGTTGACATATAATGGTATGCCTGCAGTGACGTACCCATGCAAATACTGTACTTCCCTTTGGCATAATTAGTGCCATGTGTTCAAGAGATAAATTGTCTCTATGTTAAGCAAAAAGTCCTCCTATCAGCCTCTCAAACCCCAAGTATTTGTCTGAATGATAAAGATAAAATTTTTGCAAAATTCCAGCTGTTTGAAATGCAACATTTACAGAATGGAGCACTGTTTTGGTTGAACTCTACAGCACAGAGCTAGAAGAATAACATAGATTTTGCTTGAGATTCCCATGGCTTCACATAATTATTCTTTTAGACTTGGGGGGGAGTGTTATTCAAATAAAATTACTAGGGATTTAGAGGCTAAATTCTGTGTCTTTTCCTCGTGGAAGTCTCATTTGTCCCTATGAGGTACCTCAAGACTTATATCCCAGGATTTCTACAGGATACATGCATAGAAAATTTCTACATCAAGCCATCCTCTGTAAGCCAAAACATGCCTTCCTGTAGGCTGCCTGAGTGTTCATTTATGGCCTTCAGGTGGTGCAGAATCCAACCCCTACCCAGGTACTTTCTCCTACTTCCTGATTACCTTCACATCATATTTGTAGTTTGAAGTCGTGCAGGATCAAAACCTGCTCTTGGCACATCACCAGTGCCAATTGTGCTGAATAAAGGAGCCCCCTTCCACCATGTATCACATATCCCTCCCCCAAGCAGATCAAGTTGCCCCTTTAACATCTTACAGGATGGATCTAGTCTGAGCCTCTCTAGTCTCCTGCCACAAAGCCTGGCTTCTGGAGCTAATTCTCACCACTGTTCCTCCGAGAAGGGCTTCACTAATGCTGTACATGAAAATAACACAACTTTTCTTCTTCTGCTTGATATTCCCCTGCTTATACCCACGAGGATCCCATTTGCAGCTGTATTTACAGCCCCACACAGAGTGTGCATTCAGTGGGCCGTGGACAATCCCTCCTCAGTCCTCGACACCGGCGCTGTTTGGCAGAAGACATTTGCCTGTTGTTTCTATTTGCTGTGCCTTCTCCCTCGCTGGACATATGACTTTGCATTTGACTCTGCTGTTGGAACAAGCCTCTTTTTATCACCCGCCCCGAGTCAGGCAGCCCAACTGTCTCATTACCCAGAGCACGAATTGCTATCCTGACCTCCCTGGGGTCATCAGCACTTTTTACCAGCAGGGATTATATATTTTCTTTCACGTCTTTGATAAAGGTACTGAACAACAACAACAACAAAATCTCACTGTGAGTCTGTAAGAACACCCACTGCATACTGATATCTCACCAATCCTTATTTTATAAAATACATCTTCTTACTGGTTTTTAGTCCACTGAATATGGGCTGCATGGATATTTTTAAGCTTAATCAAAATGGGACTAAATGTGAATTACAGAAATCTCTTTCATCAGTGGTTGCTTCCATCAACCAAGTCCCTGTAATTTCATTTAATTCTTATTTTAAAATAGTTCCTCTTAATCACTGTTGGCAAATTCTTTTAGCTTAAGGAATAGGATTTGTTTGTTTTTTGTTTTGTTTTGTTTTGGGTTTGGTTTTTTTTTGAAATTTCACATATGTTGTTGCCCAGGACTACATTTTCCTGGCACTTATGAAATGGAATAACAATGTCATCAGTTGCATCCAGAAAGCCATCATTTTCTAGCCTGCTGCCCAACTCGTTATGGTCTACAAAAACAAGGTCTAAGGCAGAAATGCCCCAAGATGATTTCAATTATTTTTGCACTTAAAAACTTCTGTACAGCTTTTAGAAATCCCAGGGATGCTTCTTCAGCAGTAGCTTTGGTACCTGCTCCCAAGCCTCAAATCTCCTATCAGATATAAAGGATGGATCCTGTCTCTGCACTCCAAAAAGGGATATTAGAGGAGTTGATCTTTCTATTCTCATTTTTTTTCAGTGGTCTGCAGTGGACACTTCACCCTCACAAGACTCCTCCCCACCCCAAGTGAGTTGATATTTGCACAGGGATCTCCAGGCATTTTGAGCTTTACCCGAACCGTCAGTATTTATGGCATGTCAGACTGCCTTTGATGGAGATTGCTCTGCCTCCCTCCCTCCCTCCCTCCCTCCCTTCTTCCCTCTTGTCTTGCCTGAGCAGGCTGTAGTGGTGATTTTAGCATCCCCATCATCTGTATCACCACACGGATGCTCGGTAATATCCATCATCTCACACGAACATTTCCCATTCCTTCGACCTCTTATCAACTGGAAAGCCGTGTGCTACAATAATTCAATTAACTGCCTGTATTTTTGTCGACTTTTGCGCCTGGTTCTGCCCCCTCCCTGGCCAGAGGAGATGGAAGCGCTGCAGCGGCTGCGGGCTCGCAGAGCCAAGGGCTGAGCGGCAGCGGGCAAACACGACCAGCACCGACCCCGGGGGGAGGTAGCGGGGTGCGGGGGCGCGGCAAGGTCACTACGGAGGGGAGAACCCCGCTATTTGAGGGGGACAGGCCCCAGGGATGGAATCCAGTCCCTAAGGATGGGGGGCAGGTGGCGCAGGTCCAGGCGGTCGGGTTCAGCACCAGCGGCCGCGGACAGCGCCCGGCGCCGCCGCGATGCCCCGGAGCGGGGCTGCACCCCCGAACACACCCCGGGCACACCCCGAGCACATCCTGGGGACATTCCGAATACACCCCGGGGACATCCCGACCCTCCTCAACCCGCCCCCATCCCCACCGAGGTCCGGCAGCCCGCAGTCTGCCCCCCGCGCCCCGCCGTGGGCACTGACCGAACATCTGGATGTGGCCCTTGGTGATGGGGTTGAAGCTGCCGCAGGCCAGCAGGATGACGTGGGTCTTGGTGGTCTCGGTCATGGTGCGGCCCTGCCCGGCCCCGCCGCGGTCTGTGGCTCGGTGCGGCTGCGGGAGGGAGGAGGGATGGAGCGATGGAGCGGGGCCGGGCGGCAGCGGGGGCGGCGCCGCGGCTGCGGGAGCGGGGCCGGGGCCGCCCCTCGACACGCACAGCCCCGGGCGAGCATCCCGAGGGGTCCCGCACACACCGGTGAGTCTGTGGACACACGGATGTGCGGGGGCACACGGATGCACACCCGCACGGGAGCACAGCCATCCATCCATCCATCCATCCATCCATCCATCCATCCATCCATCCAAGGGTGCAGACAGGGGCACCTGCCCTGGCAGAGGTGTGCAGAGGCACATAGACACATATGGGCACACATACACATATGGGCATATATCCACATATGGACATGCATCCACACAGGGACACACATCCAGACATGGACACACATCCACATACAGACACACATCCACACATGGACACATATCCACATAGGGACACACATACACATAAGGACACACATACATGTATGGACATACATACACCCATGGACACACATCCACACATGGATACACATCCATGTATGGACATGCATCCACATAGGGACACACATCCACATACAGACACACATCCACATACAGACACACATCCACACACGGACGCACATCCATATAGGGACACACATCCACACATGGACACACATCCATGTATGGACATGCATACACACATGGACACACATCCACGTATGGACTCACATCCACACATGGACACACATCCACACACGGACACACATCCATGTATGGACATGCATACACACATGGACACACATCCACGTATGGACTCGCATCCACACACAGACACACATCCATACACGGACACACATCCACATAGGGACACACACAGAAAAGGAGGCTCAGGAGTGACCTTATTGCTCTCTCCAATTCCCTCAAAGGTTGCAACCAGCTGGGATTGGGCTCTACTCTCAGGCAACAAGCAACAGGACAAGAGGACATCATCTTAAGGTGCACCAGGAGTGGTTTAGGTTGGGCATCAGGAAAGATTTCTTCAAAGAAAAGTTGGTTAGGCATTGGAATGGACTTCCCAGGGAGCTCGTAGAGCCACCATCTCTGCAGGTGTTTAAGGAATGACTGGCCATGGCACTCAGTGCTCTGGTCTAGTCAACAAAGTGGTGATTGGTCACAGGTTGGACTTGATGATCTCAGGGGTCTTTTCCAACCTAAACCATTCTATGATATGCAGGGCTGGGTGTTCATGAGCAGCTGCACTCTGTGTGTTCCCTCAGTCCTGCTCAGGAGACCTCAGACCCAGACCAGGATCCAGACTGGGCCTCCCAGTTGCCCCAGTGCAGCATTGCTGCAACACCCTTTTCTGGGGCCCCACGGGGAAACTGGCCTGGTGGGCCACCATTTCAACGTCTAAAGGAAGCCAGTAAAAACAGATGCAGTGGGTCCACTAAAAACCAGTCTGTATGGCAAGGTAAAACCAGCATCAGACTGCCTAATTCTCCTCATTCCTTATTTGCAGGACTGCAGCACTGCTGTTCATTGCTGAAGAACCTCCTCATTCCGAGCAAGGGCCAGCAGAGCCCTCTCCACTCACAGCCACAGGTGGGCAGCTGCCTTCAGCCCCCCCCCAAAGGCTGCCCTTGCTTGTGACTTATTTCTGACTCCTACACACCACAGCCTTTCCTCCCAGCAGGCAGTGACTTGCCTCCAACAGGTTTCCTCTTCTCTTTTCATCTGTCTTGCTCCCTCTGACACATAGAGGTGCAGACTCCACAGACTCCACTGTCACCTCATCTGTGCCTTCCCAAGGCAGTGTCTTTCAACCCTGCCTGCAGCAACAGGCTGCACTTCTCCCTGTCCTGGTAAGATTATCTATTTCCAGTTCTTTGCTTGAAAACTTTTGCCCTGCCAACTCAGCCAGGTGCTGGGATGCTCATTGGTCCTACCCTTGAGTGACACACCACTGTCTCTACCCTGCAAATCCACCCAGATCCCCAGGGAGATGTGGGATGCATCAAGCTGGCTCAAAACCCTCTGGTGTTTTTCATAAAAGTCTTAGAACATTTTGGAATGGGAGGGACCTTAAAGATCACCCAGTTCCATCCTCTGCCATGGGCAGGGACATTTTCCACCAGACCAGGTTGCTTCAAACCCCTTCCAACCTGGCCTTGAACATTGCCAGAGAGAGTCTGAGAGTTCATAGCCCCCTTTGAATAGGCTTTGAAGGTTGGGGATCAGTAGGGAAGCAGACAGAGCTGACAGAATTTAAAATAATTATTAAACCCCCCAAAGAACACAGCCCCATTCAGTGTGGAAAGAAGAAAGCACTTTACATGCATTAGGCAGAGGTTCTTACAGCCAGGAAAAAAACAAACAAACCAACAAACAAAAACAAAAAACCAACTCAAAAAATACCAGAAGAATATTCTAAAGCAGAAATAAAAAAGGTGTTTAGAGTATAAATGTCTGTCTACAGGCAAAAACCCTTCAAGAAGTCTTTTTCTCTCACCAGCAGAAAATGAGGTGTGGAGTTTGCTGCTGCAAACACAAAATTGTTTGGGTTCTCAGAGGTTCACTCTTTGTTAGTCTCACGAGCCATGACAATGGGCAGGTAAGTGGCACAGATGAGGAAGCTCCACTGCAGGATGGGCTGGACTGGGGTATGAGGTGTCCTAAAAACATCAGTGTCACCTTCAGGAGGGGGCAGATCCACCTCTTTCCATTGGCTCACTGGGGAAAGGACAAGAAATAAATGTACAAACAACATCAAGTCACTACTCTGTGCACTCTACCTTCTTGCTAGCTCTGCACAGACACTTGATGATTCAACTGGATTAAATTATGGGGTTGTGTGGGGCTTTTTCCTGTGCTGCTTCTACAAGCTTACCCTGAAAGGGAGGGACTTGCTGCCTTAGTGGATCTCTGCAGTTTATCGTCAGTGCTGTGCTTAGTAAAACTCTGCCTTTTAAACCACAGGTCTTCTCAGCAGGAAACGTGGGGCTCCTCCTCTGCACTTTCCCATTTAAGCTGGTGTCCTACCCCTTCCCTCAGGATGGTGCAACTGCACTCAGCAGATGTGGGGGGTTGCCCTTTACAAGAAGACTCTTCATTGAGTCTGTTTATACAGAGGCCGAAGTTCAGGTGAGGCAGTTAATTTTTTGTTGGTCCCAACCCCATTTCCTGCTCATTTTGCACAGGAAATTTTGCAGAGTGGCATTTTTTCCCTTCAGCCTTCCATAGGTTGCACCATCTGCAGCCATAGGAGAATTAGTTGCTGCCATTGCAGGAAAAGGCACCAATGGAGCAAACCAAGCTGGTGATCCCAACCACAACCCACCGATCCCTCTGCCTGAGCCGTTTCCTGCTGGAGTTTGACCTTAAACACCAGTGAAAGGACAAGGTGGCCTGTCCAGGTGTGGGATATATGCACTGCCTGGCCACGGTGAGGATGAGATCCAGGAGCCTGGATCTCCTGCTGCCTGCTGGATGGGTAAGGGATGGAGTAAATGAGCTGTCCCTTAGCAACCACTGAGCCTGAAGGGTTTTGGTGCTGGAGTGACGCCTGCAAGGCTGTGTAGTGATGGTTATTTCACCTTTTTTTCCTTTCCCCTCTCATGTTTTCCAACACAGCCTTTATTTGCTTTTCCTTGCTGCTTTCCCTGGTATGTGGGTGTGTATCTCCCGTGGCTGAAGGTGACTGGACTGGCTGCAGGATCCAGGTGTTTCCTGCCAGCCGAGCAGTGCTGGAGCACCCTGAGCGCCCCGGGCAGCTTGGGCTCCAACCCAGCCCACGGTGGCAAGCAGAGATGGGACAGTAGGACAGAGAGAGGGCAGAAGAATGGCATGTTTGGGTTTATCTTCTCAGGAAGGAGAAACACAGCGACTTGCCTGCCCCAGCACAAGGAGCTCACACCAGCACTGCAAAATCGTTGCCTGTAGGACTTGAGAAGAGAGGTTATACCTGTTAAGCACACCTGAAACATCCCCTGTGGTCCACACCAATTGCTGCACATGGATCGCTCTGGTGTTTCCCCATCTGGACAGAAAGCAGGAAGATCGTGGTTGTGTTTGCTGGGGTGAGGGATGGGCACTCCTCACCTTGTCCCTCCCCTTGGGCTCGGGAGGAGGAAGGGAAACCTTCCAGCTTAATGCTCTTTAAACTGACAGTCGGCAAACTCTTTTAAAAGAACCCAAACACGTTGGAGAAAAGGGACAATTAAAGGGGCTTCAGTGATTTGTGAACTCACCCCAGGACATTTCAGAGCCTTTTGTATCCAGGGGGTAAGAAATGGGTTGAGTTCTACTCCTCACATGGCAGCCATGTAATTCTAAGAAATGCAACAATGCATTTAAAAAAACAAACCCAAAAGCCTTTCCTTGAGAACGAAGCAGCAAACGACCTTGAATTAGGGAATCGGTCACTTGGAGGCCCAGCTGAAATAAAATCCCTAGTTCCCTCAAAACCAAGTTTTTAATTGACAGCCACTTTTGAGATACAACCTGAATAGCATCTGGAAGCACTGGGGGCAGCTGCTATGGTGTGAACCTGGTTGAGCTGCCAAACCCACAGTGACCAGGTCTGAGGCCACAGGAGATGGGACAGTCTGGCCCAAGGGGTGAAAGCTCCCACCTTGGATGACCCAGGGGAGGAGTGGACATTCAAACAAGGAAGAAGTAAACAAAGCTGGAGGTGGTTTATAACCAGGGCCTGAAAATTCCTGAATAAGCCCGGGGAACTTTTCTCAGGGCTTCATCACACCCTGGAAGGAGATTCCAAAGGGTGCCATGGGATAAAGCTTCTGGAGATGTGTGGAGGTGGTATATCTAACCCCCTGGTGTTGTAGGGTAAGATGAGGCTTTTGTCACTAACAATTCAAAATCTAAGTAGTATATTCTTGGATTACAACAAATACACTTTAATCACAACATAATTACTGATCAGGATGAATAGAGGACAAAATTAAGATTGTTTAGGGATCTTCATATTTTGTTTCTTTCTTGGAGTTCTTCAATTGCTTTTGAGTGCTAATTTCCCACATTCACAACATTTAGTCTGAAATAATCACCAGACCAGCAGATCATCTTGTGTTTCATCATTCAGCTATGGAGCTGTACTCTCATCTTTCCTTTATCCCAGGTTTTCACCCTCATGTGATGTCTCAAAGACATAAAAGCCAGGGTTTGGCAGAGAGACAGAGGGATGTCCAGTAGCTGCATCAGTACCCAAAAACAAGGGGGTAGTTTATGCACACAAAAGGGAAACCTTGGGCTTTGTGAACCTCACAGGATATTCCTGGACAA
The DNA here is from genome assembly GCA_013399695.1 of Formicarius rufipectus. NCBI lineage: Eukaryota > Metazoa > Chordata > Aves > Passeriformes > Formicariidae > Formicarius > Formicarius rufipectus. The sequence continues at coordinate 803,768 of VXAU01005521.1, read as the reverse complement.
TTAAAGATGTCAGTGTTAATGAAAAAGGATGGGAGCAAGCTCTTATGTGATCCACCTCTCCATTCTTGTCTTAAATGACCCTGAGGAGATCTTTTCTGTTCCTCTGACTACCCGTTAAGTGGGGGTGGTCCTTGCTTTCCTCTTAGAGCGGGCTAACTCAGCGTTCTGGGGATAAACACATCCAGGGTCTATGAAATGCTGAGCTTGTATGGGGAGAGAGGCTTTGAGATGATGCAAAACAGATTTAGGGTCAATAACTAACTCATTAACAACAAAAAAGACAGTATGAGTTGACCTCTGTGAGAAATCCTCTTTGAAGTGAAGACTGTTTTTGACAAGTCTCAAGGAACAAAATTAAGGGGAGATTGACTTGGGGCTCCCCCTTAAATTGAAACGACCCTCCTTGCTGTGTGCAACAAAAGGTTTGGAGTAGAATTTCATGAGAAACTGAGCACAGTAACCAGCAGCAATGTTAAGCCCTCAAAAATGTTGTATAGGGGAAACTGAGGCCAAAACTGGAGGGGCAGGGACATGGAAGAACTCCCAAAGAGGCAAGAAGAGAGGGTAGGAGAGAGAAAGACATGGGCACGCTGTCCTACTGGACAGATTTATTCCAGCAGTGCAGAAACTCAGAGGGATGCAAAAGACACCACAATTCAGAGAAAAAGCACCAAAAAAAAAACAAACAAGGAAAAGAGTGCAAACACCCTGGCATCCTTTGCTCCTGTCTATGGAAGATATGCAAGAGAAAAGGCAAAGGGAGGCTTTGTGGCTGGGCAGGCTGCCCTGATGGGCCACAGTTTTGCCCATCCATCTGCCCCAAGGTGTGGCTCCACTTGGACCTTTATATTACCACTGAGCATCTTAAATAACACTGGCAACAGCACCCAGCAGATTCTCTTGAAAAGACCCAAAGCTGCCTGTTCCCCTCTGTCCAGGACTCAGAAGAACCTTCTGCCCCACGTGAACCTCTCAGGGTTTTTTGGGTTGGCTCCCCAAGCAGCCCCATAGCTGCACATACACCCCAGGTTTATACTTCCCACAGTTTTCTCCCTCTTTTTGGCTCATCTTGTTTCACCCTTCTGCCATGGGCAGGGACACCTCCCACCAGCCCAGGGTGCTCCATGTCCTGTCCAACCTGGCCTGGGACACTCCCAGGGATGGGGTAACCACAGCTCCTCTGCCCAACCTGTGCCAGGCCCTGCCCCCCCTCCCAGGGGAGGTTTTCTTCTTACCATCCCATCTGTCAGTGGGAAGCCATTCCCCCTTATCCTGTCACTCCAGGCCCTTGTGAATAATCTCTCTCCCTCTTTCTTGTCAGCTCCCTTCAGGCACTGCAAGGCCACAGGTCAGTGTGGGGTGCCCTGACCCAGGCCAGGAGCAGGAGGATGATGGTCCCAGTCACAGAGAGAACCTGAAGGGTCTGGGGACAGTCCTGGATGATGTGCCCTGACAGATTCAACTCCTAAGGGCTGCATTGGTGCACTGACCCAGAAGACACAACCCTCAGAGTGCAAACCCAGCCTGGTTTAACCCGGGACAGGTTCCAGGCAGGCAGGAGCAGTCCCAGTTTGCCCAGTTGTGAACCAGTTTGCTCCTGCTGTGCAGCTGAGAGCCTGGAGGGATGGAGCTGAGCCCTGCCCCAGGCAGGAGCTCCACTGGAGGTTTGGCCATGGCTCCCTGCCCAGCCCTCATTGCACTGAACCCAGAAAATCCATCCTGCAGCCTCTCTGGGCACGTGGGGGCCCCTGAACATCATTTCCTTAAACAGGTTCTTGCCTCAATCTGAAAAAATCCTGGGGATTTATTTATGAAACATGAGCTCCCATTTTGTCCCCGGGGTCACTCACAGGCTCACATGACACAACTTGCATTAGCCAGGCTCCTGGGCTCTCATCTGACCCCAAATTGTCCTCTGCCTCCTTCCTTCAGGCTGGCCCTCGTGGTTGAATGGCCACTGCACCCAGCAGGACTTTTCCTGCCTGAGAAAGAGCAGGAAACAAGCCACCAGGGGTTGAAGTGGTGGGGAAAGTGGAAATGCTGAGCAGCCATAGGGTGCTGCACTCAGGGGCCTGTGGTCAGTGCCTGAAGGAGCCCACAAGAAAGATGGAGAACAACTATTTCCAAGGGCCTGGAGTGACAGGATAAGGGGGAATGGCTTCCCACTGCCAGGGAGCAGGTCCTTGTGTTTATTCCTTACTGACAGCAATTTGTGCACATGAGTCTCTGTGGGAAGTCCAGTCCCAGGAGTGCTGCTCCTGCTAAAGCCTTTCGGGTCAGAAGAAGTGTGAGGCCACCGCCGCCCTTGTGCTGAGGGACTGAGCGTGCCCTGGGGCCCAGAAGGCCACCAGAACCCCGGGGTGCATCGGGAACAGCACTGCTAGCAGGGCACGGAGGGGACCCCTCCCCTCTGCCCGTCCCCAGGTGGCACATCAGACGCTCTACCTCCAGCTGCGGGCTCCTCAGGGCCGCACGGCGTGACGACCTCGCAGGCCCGACTGGGCACGGGTGCGTCCCGTGCGCTCCGGGATGACCCCGCGGGAGCAGAACGGGCCACGGCGGGCCCTTCCAGCCCTGGGGCTCCCCGCCAGCGCCATAGGCAGCCTGCTCTGTCCAAGGCACCCCCGGGAGGGGGCGTGAGGGGGGATTTTGGCACGGAGCGGGCGGGGATGCAGGCGGCGGGATGCAGGCCGCGGTTGCCATGGCGACGTCCCGCCGCCCCCCTCGGTTGCCATGGCAGCGGGCATGGCGGGGGGGGTGGGGAACACACACACGAGGCGGACGGGTTTGGCCGTGGCGCCGCCGGAAGTGCCTCCGAGGGCGGGGCCCGGCGGCGCCTCCGAGGGGCGGGACAGCGGCCAGACGGCTCNGGCCGGGGCGCTGAGCGGGGACACCCCGCCCCTTCCGGGCCGTGCAGGGGAAGATGGCGGCGGCGGGAGGCGGCGGGGCGGGGGCGGCGGTGAGGCCCGGCCTGTGAGAGCCGCGGCGGCACGGGCGGCTGAGCGGCGGAGGATGAGCCTGCTGTGCGCCCAGTACCTCCGGTGAGTTCCTCCCTCCCCGCCCCGGGGGGACGCGGAACCCCTCAGAGCCCCTCAGGCCCGCGCGGCGGGCGCTGTGAGGGGACCTCAGCCGGTCGGCCCCGGCCACTCGCCCCGCCGCGTGGTGCTCGGGGGGCTGCCCTGCAAGGTCACGCCGTTGCCAGGGAGAGGCAGGGCCTGCCTCGTTCCTCGTTCCTCCTCCTTCACGGAGCTGCCGGGAGGGCCGGCGGGGTTTGAGCCCGGCGGTGGAGCGGCAGGAGCGGCGTCCCAGCCCTCGCCGTGGGCCCGGAGCCCTCGGGCACGGCTGGCACAGCGGGCCGGTGCTGGGCACCGTCAGGTGAGCGGGGAGGAGAGGAGCGAGGCTGCCAGGGCTGCGCTGGGAAGCAGAGCCCTTCCCCTGGGGGGGGCACCGCACGCTCCCAAACTTTCCAGGCGCTTTGTAGTCCATCACCTTCACCTTCTGCCTGTGAACACCATGTAGGCTTGTTCCTCTGTGGGCAGAAGGTAAGCATAGAGGAGGGGGAGGTTTCCTTAGAAGCTGTGAAATGCTTTTTGCATCCCCCCAGAGTGTGCATTGAAATAGTTGCATTTGCATGGGGCAGAAATGGAACTGCAGACTGCTGCAGCGCAGGCTCATAAAGGGAACTGAGAACTCAGAGCCACTTCTGTTAGTCCTCTGCCTGAAGGAGGAGGGCATCCTCCTTTGCAGTGTGGCATGGCAAGCTGGATCTGAGTGTAATGAGGAGGGCACAGCTAGACAGAAGTGTGATGATGGGACAGCTTAACAAAGCATTGTGCCAGAGGAAGACTTGGAGCAATTAGCCTCAGCTGGCTTTGTCATCTTCAGACTAAGGGGAGGACCGAAACGTTTTGGTGAGAAGTCTTTTCTCTGTGGATTTGAAGTTCAGGCAGAGGAGAGCTGGATTTCTTAAGGTGAACATGGAATGGTTGAATAACTAGTGAAATAATGACTCTGCAAGAATCGAGCTGCTGAAGGAATGAGCAAGTAAAAAGGGACTTTTAGCTCCATTGCCTTAACTCCTCCACTCCCAGCCTCTTGCTTTCTCTGTATATGTGTGTGAATCAACTGTTCTAAAGTGCTGTCCTTGAAGGATTTTGTCCCTTCAGTTTAGAGCTGAGAAACCCCTGAGACTCCTGCAGAAGTGCTCCAGGAACCACAGAGAGGACCAGGCTTCGTGTACTGAGTCTTTGCCACGTTGCAAGAGAGTGTTTTTAAGTCATTTTCCTGTGTTGTAACACAGTGTTGGGATTTTTGCTTTCCCAGCCTTACTATCCTTTTCAAGGTCACCTGTCGAGTACTGGAGTTTATTCTCTCCCATTTGTTTTTCTCAGTGCTTCTCTCAGGTCATTGTTTGAGTCACTTCTCAAAGGTTTGTGTGGCAGCTGCTCAGGTGTGGAGGCCTTTCAAAGAAGGTTCTTTCAGAGAGATTTTAGGAAAAGGAGGCACAGTTCAAGTCCCTCTGTTCAGGTGAATGTGTTCATCGCACAGGGCTAAAAATGCAGATCCATGCCATTTTTGCTGCTTTGGGAATCTACAAGTACTCCCCATCAGTCAAATTAATCTTGTGGGGCACTTGTCTTACAGTAAATGTGTCATGTATCCTGCTAGAAAACAAATCACTTTTAGGCAATATAGCCCTGATAGGATTTCTGACACAGTCCCACAGAAACTTCCAAGCACACCCTTTTTATAAGGCAGTGTTGAACTTCAGTCCGTGTTGCTTCACCTTAGGGAAACGATCCCCACTGCCAATTTTACATGTTAATGTTCAAAGTGAGGTTAACTAGGATTCAGAAGTTTAGCAGATGTGACTGTTCCAATTGCTTTTCACAAAGATGGGAGCTCAGTTACCAGCTGGATGTGGCATTGCCCTGGTAAATTGTGGCTTTTAGCACCCTGCAAAGGCAGAATAAAACGTGCTGGAATTACAGAGCTTGGACACCGCTTAGAAATTCCAGCTCTGACAACCCAGCAGCTTTATGGGGAGGCTGCAACCAACTTCATTAAAGGCCTGGCTGCTTTAATAACTCAAATTATGGCTCTCTTCTCAAAGACTCATCAGTAGCCCCATTAACTTTGCATGTGCCGTGTCCCTTCGTGGTTGCTCCTTTGCTTTCTGCCACTCTGTGATGCACCTTTTGTCATGTTTCTTCCGTGTTATGGAGGAGGGTAGAGCAGAGATGATCTGGTGTTGCAGTCTGTGTGTGTGTGAGCATGTTCTGGTCATGATTGTCTGTGCTGGAAAGGCACAGACCTTTTTGAAACACTGAGTGACTCTGGGCTGGACTGAGTCAGTTATTGAATTGTCTTGAGAGTACAGGAAGGGAGAAGTTAGCCAGTGTAACCTCCTAACAACCTCGTGTGCCTGCAGAGTGTTTCCTGGAGTTCACAGGATCACAAAGTAACTTGGGCTGGCCTCAGGTCCCTGTCCACCCTCCTGTTCGAGGGGGCAGCTCTGGGGTCAGAGCACGTGCTCAGGGCTTGGTCCACTTGGGTCTTGAAAGCCTCCAGGGGTGAAGGCAGCTCAGCCTTTTGGGGCAGCCTGTGGTGCTCTGACTGGCCTTGTGGTGGAATGGATTCTCTGTACAGCCAGTCTGAACCTCTCGTATTTTAATGCCCATAATCATGCCCATTGTCTCTGGTCCTCCTGCCACGTGGGTCCATCTTCTCCATAGCCTCCCTGCAGGTGTGTGGCAGCTGTGGGTGCCCTGGAGCCTTCCCTGCCCCAGGGTGAGCAGACCTGGCTCCCATGGCCTTTCCTTCAGTCCCAAATCCAAGGGCTGCAGCCCCGACTGCCCTGGGGCCCTCTGCTGGCCTTGCTCCAGCTGATCCACAGCTTCCTTGATTTGTCTTGATACCTGAGCAAGACCAGTCAGTCTTGGAAAGCATTCCCTCCAGCTTTTTTTGTCTTCTGAAATGATTAATGCTACTTTCATACTGTCTTCACTCTTGAATTTTAAAGAAGGGAGGAACAGTGGGGAGATCTCACATGCTTTCCAGGAGGCACCTCATAGCACAGTGTTTTCTTTGAGGGAACATAAAGAGTAAGCCTCCCATCTAATTTTGTCTCTGTCTTTTTTGTTTTTTCCCCTCTGTACAGGTTGTTTCTACCACTTGTTAACTAGAATTTCTGCCAGTCCTTAGTATGAGCAACACTTACTATTCTTTGGGAACGAGGGTGATGATCTAAAAAGGCAAATAAGATTGATGATGGCTACCACTTCCTACTGCTCAGCAGACTTTTTGTGGAGACCTGTGAAGTAAAAAGAATTAAAAAGTGTGAAGCAATTCCCCTCTGAGCTTTCTGCTGCAGGAAACACATCTTGCTGAGAGCCCCAAGACACACACCATACTCCTGGGGCCCCTGGGCAGCTATTACTTGCTCCCTCCTTCCTGTCCTGGGGATTTTAATTATTAAGCATCCTGCTGCCACCCGTGAACAACTTGTGCTGGAGTCTGGGTGTCCTGTTGAGGGAAGCAGGCAGAGCCCAGCTGGGGTAAATCAGCCCTTGCAGAGCTTCACTTAGCTGTGGTGTGGGGCTTGAGTGTTCTCTGGACAGAGTCAAGAGCAAGGACTTGACTTGGGGGCCTGGGCAGTTTTAGCAGGTGCTGGGCACCTTTTCCTGCTGGAGGGACTGGCAGGAAAGTGACTCTCTGAATGTGTGCTAGAGGGAAGAGGGCTGCAATAACCAGAGAACTTGGACCTACCTGCACTTGGCAAAAGCTTGGCCATGCAGACGAAATTCCTCACCCCCCCTTTTGCCCTCAGCCCTGATTTGATGACTTAAGTTTATGGCCAGGTCTCAAGTGAGCTGGACTGGGGAACCACACTAGGTCAAAACTGCTTTTGTTTTGTTTTTGTTACCCACGGAGCTCAGTCTGGTTTCCTCCTCCCATTGGTCGTGTCACCACAGACGTGCTGACGACGAGGGTGAGGCTGAGTGCGACAGGAACGAAGTGGTAATGGGTCGGGCAGGGTGGGACTGCTGCTTGGAGTGATTGATAGCGCTTCTTATCACTGAAGTGCTCCTGTGACCCATAACACTAATAAATAGTGCCCTGTTTCCTCCAATATGCCTGTAGCTATATATAGAATTATATATTTATATATGAAGATAATGTTGCTGGTAGCACTGTCACAAACTTCGCCCCTCTTGTCAGTGTGGACTGAGAGTCTCCCCTTTTTGCCTTTGCTGCAGAACACAGTTTATTGTGGGGGCTGTTACTTTGTGCTCTGCTGGGAGCTCACTTGCCCAACAGTGTTCCAGTGACCTAGAAGTGCAGGTTAGTGTAAGTAAAGTTACAGCTGTGTTTATTTATTTATTTCTGATGGCAGGAATGATCCCTCTGGCAATTAATTCTTGTTCTAACCTGCATATTTCTCGTTATTGGAAAGGAGAAAGTTCTGATGTGGCAGTAAAACCTGGTGATGTTTACCTGAAATTCTGGTGAGGAACTGAAGCTGCATCAAAGCATTTTGGAGAAGGCTGCCCCCATCCCTGAATAAAAATCCCTGCTTGGAGGGATTTTTTGCTGAGGTTCCTCATTTCAGTGCATAGTAAGAAGATATATTTGCTTGGTGAATTAGCTGTTGCACATAAGTACTCAGTATAAAGTGTCCTATGGCATCCAAGCTCCTTGTAAAATCTGTTTCTTTTGTCCTAAGAAGTCATAATAAGTAGCCCATGCCTGCTCCAGTGAGATGATTTTTGCCTCTAAGTAGGCTGATCTGGCACTGAATTGCAGCACCACCTTTCATGTCAAGCGACTTAAAGCTCTGTTTAAGTCAGTCTGTATGGAACCTGAAGCTGCTCTGCTTTTCAGTTTGCCACGTGGGCTGTTGTGTGCATTTTCAGATGTCTGAAGGAGAAGGAGAGGCTGGGTTGTTGGGACAGGACAGTGACTTGATGGATAGGTGCCTTGGCATGTCCCCTGCCCTGCTCGGCCAGCAGAAATGAGATTGGAGGAGAAGTAATTGCAGTTCAGGCGTGTGGTGGCTGCTGAGAGAGGAGAGGGTAGTTTGCTGTAGGGTCTGATTTTGTTGGATGAGGAGCTGCTGGGCATTGTGGAATTTTAAGGGTCCTCTTTGTCACTTCTGCTGGATCTTCACAACATCAGGAGAGGTTCACCAGGAGGAGCAGACCGGTGGAAGCGCAGTTGAGGAATGCACCTATAATTTGTAAGGAGCATATGTGGAAGGACATTAGTTATTGCTTTCCTTACTTTGAGCCTTGACCTCATCTCAGTGGGAAACTGCACAGCTGCTGTGAGGCAGGAGGGGAGTAAAGCCCCAGGTTTTCTTCCTTGAAATCATCAGCAGAATTGCATGTGTTGGTCCTGTGCTTTCGATGGCTTATGAGGGAGGTCACAGATTTCAGGGGTGTTTGGTAGAACACAGAGCCTTTCCCGTGCTCAGGGAGGGGTGAGACGTCTTAACTCCAGCTCACTGCAGTGAGGAGCATAGAGGACTAACTTAATGTTTGTTGTGGAGTGAGAGGAGGGCTCAGGGGGCTGTGGTTTCTCCCTGTTTCATGCAGGGTGGCTTTTTCTAGGTGGTCCTTGAGCACTCGTGTTGTCACATTTAGTAGGCTATGACATGAAGTGTCACAGTTGTGGTGGTGTCACCAGCAGCTTCCACCTGTGCAGCCCTGCTCTCAGTTGGCCACTGCTGCTCCTCCTGTGTGAGATTAAGAAGAACTTCAGATGGTAAACTTGGGGACTTCCCAGCTGACCCACTGAAGGGGAAATGGCTCAAGCAGTGCTCTGGTGCTGAGCCTTTCAATCCCTCCCAGTTAAACTAGAAAGTACTTGTTTGATCAGTGTAAGCTGGGGTGGAATAAGCTTTTTTTGAGTAACATGAGGCCTGCTTTCTCTTCTTTCTGTATTCCAGTAGGACTTTGCTGGGATTATTCACACTGGCTTCTGCACTCCAGGGATTATCATAAGGAACCAGAAGGCTGAGGAGTCTCCCGGGATTTTTACAGAGCCCTGGGCGACAGACTGAATTGCACTGATGGGACTCAAATCAGAGATACCCTTGAGGTACTTAGGAGTCCTGCTGGAGTTGCTCTTCTCTTTCAGCTTCAGGAAAAAGAAATGACTTTTTTCTTAAAGACCTCATGATATCCCTAGTACATCAGTCTGTTTCTCATGTTGTAATTTCAGTGTCTGTGGTGTTGAAAGTGTCCTCTAGTGCTTGGTGTGACTGAACAGTTTTCTGCTTTCTCTCATGTTGGTGTGTGTGAAGGTGATTTTTATTATTTTTTATTTCATTTCTTTCCCTCTCTTCCCCCCCCCAAAGCATTGTCTGCTTTGAGTCTGCAGGCCCCACCTGTCCTACAGCTGGCTTACCTCAGAGCTGCTCTCTAGGTGCTAGAAAATGAAAAATTAATTCTGAGTGGGAAACCTTTGATTGACTCAGTTGAACCGACGTGGGAGAAGTTTCTTGGATTGCTTTAAGGAACCTCAGGCAGGGATTAGACTTTGTGTTTGGAAGCAGTAAAACAGACCTTTTGGGCATCAAGAGTCTTTTCTCAAGACTGGCTCTGATGTTTTGTGGTGCCTTGATTTAGTGAGGAGACTCTAGGCTAGTTTTTCCAATCTAACCTAACTTAAAATAGAAATCCTAATCATTTGTACCTATGGAAAAAGGGGAGAAAGAAGGATGGGACAAGACTTTTGGCTGTTGGTCTGTCTTGAAGCAGTACAAATACTTGTTGGTGACAGTGCCATGATCAAGCCTCTGAGCATAGACTTGGTGCAGCCAGATATTCCCTGGAAAAAAATTTGCTGGTTGGTCTGGGGTGTTTTTATGAATGGCATTAAGAATAGTGTCCAAAGGGTTTAAACCACATTTTTTGTTATTAAATAAAAAACCCAAACAAGAGTGCATAAAAACAAAACTAGCAGCTCTTGAAACTCCAACATGCGCCTTCAGTTACTAATGAAACAGAAAAAATACTTCAGTTTGAGGAAAAAGATGAGATTTCTGTATTGGTTAATGGTTATATAATTAAATCATTAAAATATGCAGAGTCAACTTGCAGCAAAAATCCAGAAGGTGTTTCAGTTTGTCTTGTACCGCTGGTGGCATGAAGGTCAGCATGCACGTGAAATCTTTAGCTGGAAAAGAAGTGATAAACTGCCTTGTACATTGTCAGTGTAAATTTAGATTATTACAGAAGGCCTTAATTTAAGAGCATGTCACATAGATTGTTCTAGGGCATGAATGTCTGGCAGGTTTGCCACCCAGTTTGAACAAACCCTGACTATTCAATTTAAAGATTTAGTTTTGCTTTGAGGTAAGTGGTGGGGGTTATAGGGCTTGGGGCAAAGACAGCTGTAGGGAATTGTGGCTTGCTGGGTGTGTGGCTTCAGCTGAAGTGCTCATCTTCTCCTCATTTGGGTATCAAAGACTAAAATAACCTCTAAAGCTTGAAACTATCCAGAAGGATATTTCCAGTGTCCTCCTAATGAAGATGTCAAGTGCTTTGCTTGTGCAACTTCAGACTATTTTGGTAGCTGTCATCATAGGCTGCCAGGCAGGAGGCAGCACTAAAAAAAGTGGGGAGTGTGTGTAGTCCGAATTTGGGGATGCGAATTCAAAGTCAGGTAAAATTCTGTCTGCTCTGCCTTGAAGATGGTTTGTAAACATTTGTTTTCTGTCATGTGTAACTGATTCTGTTAATTCCTGAAATAATTCTTGGAGAACTGCTCTGCTGGAGTGTTAAGTGGCATGGCTCAAGAGAGTCTTGTCTTTAGGAATAACAGGTCTGAGAGACTTGAAAATCTTTTGGCCTTTAGGGACTCAGCTGCAGGAAATTTCTTGTGTGTGGTTGAACACATGGATTTCAGATTTTGGAGTTTGATTCACTTAACTTCCCTACTTTATTGTCAATTGCTGAAGGGCAGTGCCAAAATCCTTCTCTTTTCAGCCTCCTTTTGGGCGTGCTGGTGCACTCTACAAAGCATTTGACAATGAGATAGAGCCTTTAGTGATTGCAAAGTGAAATGCCAGGCCTGAGCTTTGCAGTGTGAGTGAACAACTGGGAACTCTGGGGTTAAATGGTGAATTTTTGCTGGTGTTGTCCCCTCCTGCTTAATCTGCATCAAAGATTCAGAAAGTGTCTTCCCTAAGTGAGGATAGTCCCTTCCCCACCTTCCTAAAGTAGCAGCGGCTGGTGATGTTTGCTGAGGAAGTTGGTGGGAGGAGGGAGCTGGAGTGGATGAACCCAAGGCATTCCAGGATTCTTGGAATGGTTTGGCAGAGTGGCCAGGACAGGCTGCTTTGGAGTATGGAGGTGACTCTGTGGAACTTCAAAACCAAGCAACCAAATGTTTATCAGGAATAACATCAGGGTGAGGGAATGGGCTCTGTAACCTTTTGAAGTCCTTTCCAGCCTTAAGATTTGATCTTGAGGTGAGATGTGTTAGTCCATTGCTGAGGAGCCCTTCCATTAGCCCTTGCAGAAGGTGGAACGAGTGTAATGGACAGGCTTGGTCTGACTGGTGAGAGTGCAGTGTGGAAAACTGCACTTACAGAATTTATGTTCAGTCAAGATCTGTTACCCCACAGATTTCTGTCTGGGTGATGGTAAATGAGGTGCTGGTGTGTCGCTGGCTGAACAGCCTGATCTTTTCTAGACACAGAACTAGAAAGGACTCTGCTTAAAGTCCTGAGGTTCCAAACTGAACACAAATGGTTCTTACAGAAACTTTTAGTCCTCACAAGCAAGTTTAACCTTGGCAGTTAGAAATTTGCTCAGATGCTTTCTCCTGACCAATCCATTAGTGTCTGGAAGAGGAAAGGAGGTTACTGGTTAACTGGGAGCACCCGGGAGCACTCTGTGGGGCGATAGCAGCTCCCGTGGGAGGCAGTTTGGACCTGCTGGAGCAGAGCTACACAGGTCACCTGGCCTTGACCCAGACAGCTGCACCTCTTCAGCCAGGCTGGTTTTCCTCCTGACCTGTTTGTGTTTGCTCAAAAGCTTCAGGCTGCACCTTTTCCTGGAGAGGGACGTTCTTGTAGTAGTATATCCTTTTGCTTCCCTCCTCCCGAGCTGGTAACATTCACTGGGCATGGTTGGATTGCTCATGCATTTCTCCTTCCACACAGACCAGAGAAACCTTCCACATTCCAGGAGCACCTGTGTTTTAGTGGAGGACTTGGGTATTGTAGCTCACAGCCCGTCTGGGGTGAGCCATCCCTCTGAACCAACAGCAGAGAGTTCTGTGCTGCTAAACCAGAAGTAAAATCTGAGGTTCAGTAACAGTCTCTCCCTAATATTGCTAGTTGTATTGTTGGAGGTGGTGTTTGGTGGGCATGCCTCTTCTAGTCTATTGTAAATTACTGTATGTGATAGAACTGAATTAAACTGGTGATGGTAGAGGATTCCACCTCTTTCTCATTTCCGTATGTCATTGGGCAAAATGATTATCTGACTATTCTCTGGTTAAAAAAATTATTTATTTCAGAACAGCATTGCTTGTGTGTTTCTGATAGAGGATAGCTAATGATACTCCTGTAAATGATACACTGAATACCCATTTAACTATCATAAATGGAGACTATAATTCTCCCTGAATGGTGTTCAGCCTTCTGCTGTTGCTGTGCTTTTCAGAGTGTGGTTTGCATTTAGTTTCAAGATGGAGAATTAGAAATAATTTCTGAGATGCAGCTTGCAATGAGGAGGGTACTTGGATGTAACCTGAGTGGTGTTTGTCAAGGCTTGTCCCAACCATGCAGTGTCCTTTCACGCTGAAAAATCCCTTAATTAGGCAAAACTGCTTAAAACTTTTGGGCAGGTCATATTTGTGCATAGATGTGTTATTTGTGCGATGCTGATATGATTGGGAGATCATAAAATGAATGGGATTGGGCAAAAAGGGGTTTACATTTGTTGAATGACCACAACTAGTGTTTTAAATAACAATAATTTACCACACAACTCCAGTGTATCTGTTGTAGCTGACTTATTACAAACACATTGAGAGGGATTACTTGTACTTCATTTTTGCCACCTCTGATTCTCAGATCTAATGTGTTTGCTTTTTGTCCATCTGCTCTTCAGCAAGGAGGGCAATGTCTTAAATTCCCAGTGACTGACTCCTCTCTACTGGTCATTTCCTCCTGTGGCAGATGTGAGTCATTCCAGTGTTCCTGAGCAAAGGCTCAGCCTTTGCCACTGGGCAAGGGGTCCTTTGAGGCAGGGATTGAGAGGAGGGGGGCTGTAAAAAAACACCAAATTGATATAATATCTGTGACTTACATCCTGAGCTGTCAGTGGAGGCTGGAGGCAACATGACAAATCAGTATTGGTGTTACTACACATTTCTCACAGCAGAGACCTGGTATTGTGTGCACTCTGATTGGGGTGGATTTGAAAAAAAATACCAACCAGTGATATTACAAAGGTATAATTTGTTGGGATTTTTTTGTTTTGTTGTTTTGGGGGGGGGGCTGTTTTGGGTTCAGAAGGTAATTCTATTGCTTCTCCTTGCTCAGTCTCAAAACCTCGTGGGAGCTACCATGGGAAGGAAGGTCTAGTTTAGATGGAAAGGTCTAGTTTAGATGTAAACCTCTTCCATTTCTCTCAGCACCACAGTTCTAAGAACCCTTCTGAGTGCTTCCCAAAAGTTCCATGTTGGTGCTTGGGAGGGAGCAGAGCTCTGTGGTTTTAGTACCTTTTTGAAGAAAGAGGGGCTGTTAATGACTGAGTGGATTGGAAGGCAATCCTGAAGTTTTTTGGGCCCTTTTTGTGGACCTTTAAGATTGCTTTAGTTTTGAAAAATGAGTTTGCCCAGTGGGTGGTGTAAAGATTAAGAAGGTACATGGATTGTGTGTTCCATTTTCAGTGTTTTGCCTTTCACTTAGTCTCAGGTCAGCTGCAAAGGTGACATGGTGTCCACCAGTGCAGGAAATCTTTGGATGTGGTAGACACTAGTATGTAATAATATTATTTGTTGACTATTTGCTATTAGAAACTTTGAAGGTATTTCCTAACATATGAAAAGATATCTCTGTCTTGAAGCACCACACATAATAAGTATCTATTTTCTTCTTGATGTGTGTCCTTTTTATAGTTATTAAATAATTATTACTGTTACTAAATCTGATTTTTTTCTCTACTGAAAGCACTGTCAGGGGTACCTGTGGAGCTACACTGTCAGCTCCTGGAAGGTGAACAAGGTAAAGGTGACTGGAGTTTTTGTGCTTTTCTTTCTTGGGCAACATCCATTTAGAGGTTATTTTTCTCCCTGTTGCTGTTACTGAAATTCCAGGTAACTCATGGTCGAGATGGAGGGTTAAAGAACAACATAATCAGAATTTTAAAAATACCTTCATAAGGCAGCAACTGGGGAAAATGCAGCTGGGCTTTCCTGAGCTAGCCCTGACATTTCATCTATTACCAGCTATCCATATCCAGATTGTTGGGTGCTTAGTTTGCTCTCCTGGTTTAAATTTTGGAGCTCTGTGGAACAGACATAGGAATATTGCTGATCCTGGATGACTGGATCCCGCTTTGGAGGAATTTAGCTCACGTTTGCAGGCCTGCTCCTAACAGGGCTTAGTCTCCCTGTAAGGGGAGAGCAGAGATTTGGGTGGAGGCAGTGGAATGCTCAAAGCCTGAGCAGGGTATGTGACTTGTATTCCCTTTGTGTACCTTCAGTTGGAGGTTGAGTACATAAAAACTTCCCTTGGGGGGTTGCTCTTACCTGGTGGGCACATCCTTTTAAAATCTTGAGACAAAGGCACTGAATTCCACGAGACTGGAAGGGAAAAAATGAGTTAGACTGAAGCTGAATGTCAGGGTACTTTTACCCTGATCCAGGGAGGAGGATTGTCAGTTCTGATCAAACTTGGAAAGAGTCACTCTTGGTGACTGCATTTTGAGGATGATTATTATGACTAGCATCTGACAGAGTCTGGACTGGGAGAAGGGGGGAGATTGGGATTCAGAAAAATCCCATCTGTGTCCTCATTTCTCAACATCCTAAGGTGGGAACACAAAAGGAATAGAGTGGGATTCCCAGTGGGAAAGGGTTTGTATGCAGGTGGTGAGTGCCTTGCTTTAGCATCTGCCTGCAGAAGTGTTGCCCTGTTTTTCCTGATGGTGAAATAATGGTTTCCGTGGCTTTGATCTTCAACTGTAATCTGATTAAGCTGCAGGTCAAAGAAGTTAGCTGTACCCTGACTTGAGCTGCCTCTGACAGGAGTAATAAGCTTTAAACTAGTTAGCATGTAAAACTGGCAGGAAGGTGGTTCTGTTGGAGCTGATTTTCATTGCCACATGTGTGAGGAGGAGTGTCCTTTCAGTGTAAAAGGCAGCAGGAGCATTAACTCTGTGACCCAGTGCCTGAAGATCTCTTGCTCTGACAGTGAGATCTGGCATCACCCAAACTTGCTCATGAAAACTGAGGTCATTTAAACCAGGTGGCAACTCTGGAACATTAAGAACTTGTTCTGAAAAGGTGAAGCTGTTGAGAAAACTTGTTAAACAGTACATGTCTGATGCACAAGGGAGTAAGTAGAGTCTGTACACAAATAAATAAGTAAATTGGACACCCTGTACCTCTGCAAAATCCTGATTTCATCCAGTTGCCCTTTCAGGAAAAGATGTGTCAGGCTGTTAACTGGAGCTGCTGTCTGAAGTTTCATATTCAAGTGATGTTGAATTTGTAGGGGAAGGAAATATCAAAGGTGGAGTTTATTCACAAGTTCCCTGCTGCTGTTACTTAGGTGGAACCATCGAGGTTTGTACACAGTCCCAGATTGCTGTGAAAATATTTCCCTTTGACAGGTCTGACTTAGGTACACAGCTGTTATTTACAAAACAGTTCAGAGAAGTTAGAGTTCTTTATCTCTCAGAACCCAATCTTCAGCAAAGTGTACCAGCTGGAAAGGATTAGTGCCCAGTGGATCTCTAAAAGCTCTAAGTAAAGCTTTATATTTTAGCAAGTGTTAGTGGGAACTCTCAGGAATTGAAGAAAAAAAAATGCTTGTTTCCCATAGAACCCTCAACCACTTGTATCAGACAGCAAGTTTCCCCTCAGTGCTGAACTCCAAGTGTGAATATGTCCTGGGTACAGTGTTTGAGGCCTTCTGAGCAACCAATTTCCCCTAAATGTGCTCAAATGGTGTGTAGAGAATGTGTGTAGAATGTTCAGTACCTGTGCTGCAAGTGTTTCCTGCTGCTTTCCCCTGCCCTGAGTCAGCACAGGTGTACTTAAATACAGGCAAAGAAACAAAAAGCCCACTGAGGGATTTCTTAAGCCCTTGTGAAGTTTTGTTGAAGCGAACTGTTATTTGGAGGAAAATCTAAGTAGTTACTGGGTGTTGCTTTGGAGTTCCTTCTGGGTGGGAGCCAGAAAGAGAGTATTAAGTGTATTTGGCTTTTAATATGGTAGGATAGAAAATTCACCTTCCCTACCCTAAATTAAAAGTTCCCTCCCTTTATTCTCTGTATTTTCTGTATCTTAGCTTTCCATCTGGAAGGGAATACATTCTGGCAGTACCCTTGGTGAGCCTTGGGGTCAGTCACCTGCCAAGGCAGGGTGAGGCTGCAGGTGCTTCTCCTCGTGGTACACTTTCTGCACACACCTCCTGGGAAAAGAGAAGTGCAGGGGTATAAATTCCTGCTTGGAATGACACCGTCCTGCCCATTCAATATGGCTTTTACTCTGTAGACTCACAGAGCAAGTGGTTGGCTTCTGCTGACTTTCCTAAGCCCAGCTGCCTGGATTCTCTGCCCGTTTTGGTCCTGTCAGTGCTCGGTTCCTTTTCAGGGGAGTCGTGTTGCTGAGCTTTGGGGAGGCAACCGATGCAGCTGCCAGGGGAAAACCGAGTGGAGTTCCCCCCTCAGGCACGGGGTAGGAGGAAAGCAGAGTGGTGTGTTCAGGGCTGGGGTTTTCCACCCTTTGTGCAGAACATGTCCTGCTGCAGGAAATCAAACCCGGGCTTGGTTTTATTGGCTTGTCCCTGCTCAATGGCAACGCTTTGCCAGCGACCCCCCCACTCCTGTAGGACAGAGCAGAGATGCAGCGTGGTGTATGCAGAACTGAAAACTCGTGGTTAATTGTTTTATTATTAAAATCGGTTAATTACAGCAGGACTGAAGGGTAGATCTTGGAACAGGAAGGAGCTGTCTGGGGGCTGCAGTAAAATGTTTAGTGATACGCAAAGTGAGGTGGAAGCGAGAGGAAAACCTGAAGAGAATAGTTAAGCAGAGAGGTTGTGTCATCTTCTCTTATAGGATTTTAACATCCAATTAAGCCAGCTCTTTCTGGTGCTAAAGACTGTGTGGGACTGCATGACCTTCTGATGTACCTTTCAGGCTCTCAGAGTGGTGGATTAAACACTTGAAGTGTGTATGGGAGAGACATCCTGATACTTCTGGGGCTTCCTTTCTGTAGGGTTTGCCAGATTGAGGGGACCAGCTTGTTTACTTTTTCTGCTTTGGGAGAACTTAGTTGATCAAGAATGGTGAAAACTTGGAAATGGAGAAATGAACTGTGGTTTTCTTGTCTACCTTGGCTGAGTCCAGTGGTTTGTTCCAGGCTAAATGTAGAGTCTGAGTTCAGCAAACTAGCAGTTTATATCCTCCTAGGTTCTTAGGAGAGGTTCTCTTTGCCATATGTGAATGCTTAAATTTTAATTTAAAAAATATCTAAGACCTTTAGAGCTTCAAAAGAAAGTCCTGGCAACTGTGTTTGAAAGTTTTGAAGCTTTTCAAGTTCTTGAATATACCAAAAACTCCTTTAAGTATCAAACTTTTACCAAGTTGAGCAGAAGGCTTTTGTATTTGAGTTTCAAGTTTGACTGAAGCACAGGACTGATTATGGAATTATAAAGGGAAACTATCATGATACATAAAGGTGATGTGTCATCTAATGGTAGATGTTGAAATGACAGCTTTTTGAGCTATGGTTTTTACTGATTTGGCTTTGGACCTACAGACTTGAAGACTGAACTTCTGAGTCCAACTGGGCAAGGAGGTGCTTGAGGATGTTCTTGCAGTGATGAGGCGTGTCAGCAGGCTGGACCACTGTCTCCTGGCAGGCAGGGTTTCTTCACCCAGAATGAGTCTTTTAAATGCAAATCCAGTGTGAGGCGGGGCAAGAAAATACGTGGACAAAAAAGCTTTTAAGAGTACTTGACTACAGAAGGAGCCACTGACACTGCCAGGAGCTCTTACCAGTTGTTATCAGGGGACTCCAGTCTGTGCCCACTAGGAGTCTCTGAGCACCAGCAGAGGCTCAGTGGTGCAGTCTGTTGCAGGGACAGGTAACACATCTTTTCTCTCCAATTTCCATTTCTTGAAATAATTTCCATGCATTTTATTAAAAGTTGCAGTGATAACCCCCCTCAGTGCAGCTTGTTGCAAGCTTATAAAATAGAAAAGGCTGTTTGCATTGGTGCTAAAGGCTCTTGTTCTGTAAGCCCCTGAGTATTCTCCTCCAAGAAAAAGGACTTTTTAAAATAAGTCTTTTGGGTAGAAGTTCAGGTCCAGCATATTATTAGGGTTGTGCATCTGCAGAGCATCTGTCAGCAGTTGCACTGATGTGTGGGTTGAGGCCCTCTTCATCTGAATTTTCTAGACAACAGTGAGGCAAAACTATTAAAAACAAGCCTTTATAGTGGCACTGTTTGGATTTCCTCTTGTAAAGATCAGCACTTGATGTAGTGGGTTCTGCCCAAGATAGGTTGTCTCTTCTTCTGGTGTTCCCTGCTGTTAGGAGTTCAAAAGGCATTAGCACCTCATTGAAATAAAGTAAGAGAAGCTGTCTTGAAAAATATTAAACTTGTGAAGAAGGTACAGGTTTCCTTTGGGCATCAATTAACATATTCTTTACTTAATTAAAGCTCTGGAAGCATCCCCCTGCTCCTTGGATGGTGTGCTGGGGTGGCTACAGTGAGCTACTATAGGTATTTCTTGCATTTAGTGAACAGGAATTTTGTGAAGGGACTTTTCCCTAGTGATGTATATCCTATTCTGATACCTTTTTAATCCTCAGGTGCATCTCAGAACCTTCCCTATAATTTATGGCCAGTAGGTAGAATCCAGAACAACCTGAAAAACTGTTTCTACAGTCACCACATTGCACTGGGAAGAGAAAGTACATGCTGGTTTCTGAAGCCTCTTTAGGGATTAGGTGGTGCTTTCTTCTGGCTCCTTGTTCTTTCCCGAGCTGGCACCTTACTTGGATGTTAGTCACACTGCTGCTTTCATTTAGTTTTGTTTGTTTTTTGTTTTTTTTTTTTTGCTGAGGCAGGTGAAGTGAACATTTCATATGCCAGGAGGATTCCACATGTGGTGTGGAAGGATTGCTCTCTGCAAATCTGTGTCACCATTTGAGTGCAGCAAAAGCACAGGGACATGTTTCCCCCAGACTCAGCCCTCTGTGCCAGCCCTGGGGTAATTCTGTGTTAATTCTGCACCCAGGCCAGCAGTGCTGCTCCTTGAAGTTCCCTGTACTGCTGACACAGTGATTAATTGTATCCAGACACTGGCCATTCCTAAATATTCACTGAGGATTGTCTCCCAGTATTCCTTTACTTGAGAAACTATTTGCCAGTGGGGGTTTGCAGAGGATGTTCAGTGCAGGAGTTGTAGGTGGACACCTGTAGTTACCATGTGCTGAATGTTTTATTTTTACTTGAAAACCTGATCAAAGCATGACTTCAAGGAGGAGGTAACTGGGGAAGCCATAATTTTTACCACTTTTTCCTGAGGAGAACCAGTGCAGCTTAGGACAGCAGGGCTCTACCAGTGTGCTGACAGGGTTTGCTTTGCTCTGGCTACTGCATTTCCTGTGTGCCAACTTGAAGTTAATACCAAATCCCCAGGTATGGGTAAGTGGTGTCACTAGGGCTGGCAGGGCATTGCTGCCATGGAAAGCTTAAAATACAGATGCTTTGGGTTGTAGGTTTTTGGAAAGAGCAGGGAGAAGTGAGCAGTGCTGTTATGGGATGAACTGGAGGCAGTCACACTGTTAAACAGCAGCAGCTCAAATCCATGGGGTAGACTAGAGCAGTGTGGGCTGTAAGCAGACTCACCATTGCATGAATGTGCTTTAGCATAACTCAGTGATTTAGATCAGTCCATTGCTAATTTATTGTTTTATTGCTTTCTTACAGGCAGGCAGAAGTCCTGAAGGCTGACATGACAGGTAATTTGCCTTTATTATGCAGCTGATCTAAGCTAATATTTGATTCCTGGTTCTCTTTTTCTTCTGTGTTCCTTATGCTTATAATTCCTAAGAATTCTGTGGAAAGTGTGACTTTACTATAAAAGGCTTGTCTTCTCTATACAAATAAAATAGCATTTTACAATTGTACCCCTCTTGCCTGTGCTTAAAATGGATTTTTAAAGTTGACTTTGGATGGTCTAAGCGTTTGGAGGTTGGAGTCACAACTTCTACTCCTCTCTGAGATTCCTGCCAGGACAGGCAGAGACTGCTGGACTTGGGATTAGGCAGGATCCAGGCAGTTTTGAGGAGTCCTGATAATGGAAATGCTGAGCTGAGCTTTACCACATGTGTTGGCAAAGTGCAGCCCTGGACACCACTATAATGCTACAAGCTATGATTTAAGCTGTATATATTCATGGGCACTGGCATTTTATAAATTCATCCAGTGGCAAGAAGTTCTGCAGCTTGGTGACTCGTGGAGAGCCACCTCCTCCTGATCTGTTTTGGTTTTTAACTTGCCAGCTGCTGACTTTGCTCATGTCCAGGCTCTGGTGTTGTAGGAGACTGAGCTGATCAGTGATCACTCAACCCCCAACCCACCTGCACTTCTTGTGCTTCAGTATTCTCATGAGTCTCTGACAAAAGCAGGTGTTTGGTGTTGTGTGTCATACCCTGAGCTCTGCTCTTTTGGTAGGTGAGTGAAAAATCAGAGTAACTCCTTAAATTTGAGTGTTACAAAAACTGTTGTGCCTTTGTTTTTGTTTTCCCCTCTCTGTTGCTCAGATTCGAAACTGGGTCCAGCAGAAGTCTGGACATCCAGACAGGCTCTACAGGACTTGTATCAAAAAATGCTAGTGACTGATTTGGAATATGCTTTGGATAAAAAAGTGGAGCAGGACCTGTAAGTACCTCAGTAAATTTTTCTGTATATATATATGTAATCTGGGCTGATGAGCAGGAAAGCCTGAGACTTCCAGAAGAATGAGTGTATCCTAGGAAATGCCAGTCTTATTTCCATGCTCTGGGTCCATTCCCTGTTATTTAAGGTGCAGACATGGGTTGTAACAAGTTTGCATAAGGGAAGAATGTGTTTTTTCCAACACTGAGGGAAGGGAGATAAGTAGGCTGGCTGAGTTGTCCTGTCCATGCCTCCAGTTACTGAATGATTTTTAACACCCCACATCTTGTTTGAGAGGAGAAGCTCTATGCTCTCTAAAGCAGAACAATTACAGGCAAATATTGATGCTGTTGAAGTGTTAGGTATAGACATATATATATACAGACATGCATATATGTGTTAGCCAAATACATATAAATATCAGGATATAGATATGAGAGATGAGGAAAGGTGGTTATTCCATATTTAACATTCCATCTCCTCTGAATGTTGCCTGAATTTGAATATTCTTCATGTCTGATGGTGTGTAATTCAGCAGTTCTTTCCTGTTGCTTATGTCATCTACATAAGAGCCTTCCAAAGTGAGCAGGAAGACCTTTCCTTTTGTTTTCAGCTGGAATCATGCCTTCAAAAATCAGATCACGACGCTGCAGGGTCAGGCGAAAAACAGAGCAAACCCAAATCGGAGCGAAGTCCAGGCCAACCTTTCTCTATTCCTAGAGGCAGCCAGTGGCTTCTACACACAGGTGAGTAGGGGAAGGGTGGGTGGATCAGTTTTGGGGTGGGTAAAATCTGCTCTTTTCCTTCAGCACAGGGGACTGTTGCTGTGTGGGTTGAGCAGTGCACCGGGCTGGTGCTGCTGCTCTCAGCAGGGCACGTCTGCAAAGCTGGTGATGTGCTTGCTTTTGAACTGCTGCAGTCTTGGTCTGTAACTCCTGTGCATCTGCTGGCTGCTTTGGTGCAGTTTAACATCCCTCCTAGGAGAATCTGCTTTAGAGCTTAAACCCCACTGGTTTTGGTAAGGTCAGAGGTCCCTTTCTTACTGTTGTACTCTGCTGTGGCTGCTCAGAGTGAGCATAAAGCAGCAGGAAGGGGTAGAATGATTCTTCCTTGCTTTCCTCTGGCTTTCTGGCTGTGCATCTGTGCATTCTTGAGCTTCTTTACATGTGAATCCTCTAGCTATTAGGAGGTCTAGCCTTCCTTGGCTCTCCAGGCCTTCTTGAAGCCCTTTACTTTGGTCTCTGCAGTGACCTGTGGTGAGGAATTTTGTCTTCTAATTGTGATGTCTAAGAGTAGTGATGACACAGGAAAAAAAGCCCAAGCCCAACAAGCATGTTAGCTGGTGATTTCATTGGTACTCTTGAGGGGTTTTTTCTGCCATTTCTCTAAAAATTCCCTTTCAACTTCCCATTACTGTGTATGTATTTGTGGGCTATTGCCTTCTTTCCTTTTCATTCCTTATATAGTGAGGGATGAGCAAAGAGAATCAGTTTGTGCTTGGGCTGAGTTACTTAAGAACAGAAATCCATGCAGAAAATGCAGATGCAGGGGATGTGTGTGGTGGCCTTTGTGTCCCTTCCTTGTCACTCCTAACACTGATGGCGTTTTTAAAGATGTCCACGCTACATACATATTTAAATTCAGCTTTATTTTCTGAATAATACCTGACTTAGTGCCCACCACAGCTGTACACTGAAGTAGGGTCGTTGTCCCTAAGAGTATTATATAACACATAATGTCTTTCTGATTTTTTTGATCAAGGCTCCCAGGCTTACAAGCCTTCAGTCTTAATTCTGTATTTTTGTTAACATTTATTTAGAATTTCAGGACTTGGATCTAGGAACTTTTCTTTCTCTTAAACGAAACCATTGTTGAGTGCTCTTGGGGATAAGTATATTTTGTGAAAATTCCAGTTAATTGCAAAAGGGATGCAACTCCTGTTCCTTACTGATGTATTTTTGCTCACACTCTTTTCAGTGTTAGATTACAGCCTTGTAGATTATGGAGGATAAGGGTCAGTGTGTGATAAGGGCCTTAATAAGGATAACTTGCCTTTCTTTCCCTTTTCCCCCTCATCTGGTGTGTGCTTCAGCAACATTGTGGTTGCTGAATCCTCTCAGATCGGTCTGACTAAACTTTGTCAGGGCTAGTTTGCCCTGTCTTCAGGCTGCAGCACTCACAGGAGGTCATTCTTACTGTATCAATTCCCAGTTTGCTTCCAAACATCTGCCAGGGCAACCCCAGGTGTTTTCACAGAATCCTTGTGGTTATACCTTTTCCCCTTCAGTGTTGTTCTTTGGAAAGCTGCTTGTTTGACAGCGTGCCTGCCAAGGGTTTCCTGCCATCTCCACCATTTGTCTTGCAAGAGCCTTGTTCTTCCTGGCAGTGGATCAGGGAATTTTGCTCTTTCTGAGTTTGACACCATAGGCTGGGTGGTTTTTCCTCTGTTTGCTGTGATGTTAATTGACCCATTTTTAGTCTAAAGACTTGACTCAGCCACAAGAGCTGCTCTCCAGCTGAGAGGCCTGTGTAAATGCCACCTTTGAAAGAGAGCATGAATTCTCTTAATTCAGCACGTTGGAAGATGTCAAGTTTCTCTCTTTTATCCACCTTTTACCTGTGATTTCAGTGATCTATAAAAGACAGAGCAAAAGAGGGAGGGAGGTGTAACACAAACCTCTTTCTGCAGCAAGCAGCAGCATCACCTCGTGTGTTTAGCTGTTGACAGGGTGCATCTCTGTCAGCCCTGGGCTTTCTCTGTGCCTTTATCTGGAAGTGGAACCCTGCTGCAGGTCTGTTTTATTTGGAGTCTGAGCATGTTCCCAGCTGGGAGAGAATCTGTCCCTTCTTACCTGCATTTTTAACCCTGTAACTCAGCAGAAGAACCACTTTTCATCGCTCCATCATTACTGCTTCTTTCCAGAGTGTTTGCTGGAGTCCATTAAAAAAAACCAAAAAAACAAAACATTTCAGAAGCACTGATTGCAAGGGCAGAGTTCAGGCTTTCCTTCAATGAGCTTGTGAGATACTTGATGCCTTGTTCCTTGAAAGGGTCTCACTGTTGGCTTGGCACAAATATTTACTGACAGCTCAACCACTGAACTGTTCGTGTTGCCTCATTGTTTACAAACTTGGTGTTGTTCCAGTTCCTCTCTAAAGTTTAAGTTGGGATTGTGCTGTTTCTTATGTGGGAATGGGCCGCTTTGGTGCATTTCTATTATTTTCAGAGAATAGTGTCACTTCGCCAAGGTATAAAACCCACTGTGTTCCACTTGAGTGTCCAACTTAAAAGCAAACGAAACAAGCAAACAGGAAAAAAAAAAAGGAACATAAACCCACAAAATCCACCAAGATTTGTAGATCTCCCATAGTCAAATCTCCATCCTTGGTGATTTAAATATCATGAGGATTGAGTTGCTTAGTGGTTTGGGATAGACAGTTCTTCACATTTCTGGACAGACAAATGTACTGTGGAGCTCAGTGATTTCCACGTGGAAAATGTAACTTAAAAGTCTCACTTTCAGTAACCTGGGCTTGTTCACTTGTTCCCACCGTTGAGTGCTCTGTTAGTTCAGTCCCCTGATGCTTTCCTGGTGCTGCTGCTGAAGTGGGCAGGTATAAAACTCACTGTGCCCTCTTGAGTGCCCAACTTAAAAACAAACAAAAAAAGGTAAAACCACAAAAACTCAACAAGATTTGTAGATCTCCCACAGTCAATATTCCATCCTTGGTGATTTAATATCATGAGGATTGAGTTGCTTACTAGGTTGGGACAGACAACTCTTCACATTTCTGGACAGACAAATGTACCGTGGAGCTCAGTGATTTCCACGTGGAAAATGTAACTTAAAATCTCACTTTCAGTGGTCTTGTTCACTTGTTCCCACCGTTGAGTGCTCTGTTAGTTCAGTCCCCTGATGCTTTCCTGGTGCTGCTGCTGAAGTGGGCCTGTTTTTTCTGTAGCTCTTACAGGAACTGTGCACAGTTTTTAACGTGGACCTGCCGTGCCGTGTCAAGTCGTCCCAGCTGGGAATCATTAGCAATAAGCAGACGCACACCAGCGCCATCGTGAAGCCCCAGTCCAGCTCCTGCTCCTACATCTGCCAGCACTGCCTTGTCCACCTCGGAGATATTGGTGAGTTTGGCCAGGGAACAGGAAGGTGGCACCCTGAGGTCTGCCGGGCTTCAGCTCTCCTGAGGGGGATCTGCACATGCTGATTGTGCCTTTGGGGGCTGCTGCAGGGGGAGGGAGGTGGGAGGAAATGCTATTAAGAGCGTTCTAATGGGTGTTACACATTAACGCGTGGCCACAGTTAAGCACTGGCTTTCTAGTAATCTACTCGAAGCTGTCCTGTAGCATTCTAGTCATGTTCTAGCTGGCAGGCACAGGGAAGTGTTGAAAGCAGTCATATTGCAAGAGCTCGTTGCAGCAGGCTGGCACACTTCTCTGTTCCAGAACATCAACGTCTCAGCTGCAAAGGCACCAGTTAGAAATCCAGCCTCTCATGAACCAGGTTTCTTTTTGACACTGAAGTTCGGCAGATTTATTTCCTTCCTGATTTGAGTAGAACTGTGTGCTGTAGAAAGTTCTCCTTTCACAGGAATCTGCAGTTGCTTTTGGAACCACCTAAAAGTAGATCTAATTGATGATTGTGCAAATGGGGATGAAAACCATTTGCAGCTCTCTGGGCGTGGTGCCGTTGGCACAGCACCTTTGGATGTAGGAATTGCTGAGCTCTGAGGTTGGGTCTGAGGCAAAGCAACCACCTCGAAGTTCAACAAGTCAAATCCTGCTGCTGTTTGGTGTCATTGTGTGTTCCTCTGATGTTTCTTCCTAAAACAATAGCAAAATGCTCTTCAGGTACACCGAGTTATAGAAAAGTAAGTGCAGGAGAGTTTGATTTTATGCCTTAACTTGGGTTTTTTGCTGTTCTCTTAGCTCGCTATAGGAATCAGACCAGCCAGGCAGAGTCTTACTATAGACATGCAGCTCAGCTTGTCCCTTCTAATGGTGAGTCTGGGATACCTTTCCAGTTCATAATTCCGAAGAAGGATTTGGGGTATAGCTTTTCTTGTGTGGCAGTTGGAGACCTGGACTTAAAATTTCCTTCCCCAAATTCTTCAGACAATCGTGCAACAAAGCCTGACCTGTCAGTAAATCATTTAGATAATTGTTATTTGCATGATCTGTGTCATTTGTCTCCTTTCTGTGAAGTCTCAGGAACAAAGAAGGTGATACACAGTTTCACTACCGCTGTTCTGGGTTACATGCATGCATTACCAAGTACAATTAATGAAAACTTGCCTAGCACCAGCATTGTTTTTCTTTTATTGTTTATTCATGTGCCTGTTTATAAAGTTTAGTAGCTAAAATAGCATTTTTCCAGTTGCTTATTCAAGTGAATGTGTTCTTTAGTTCAGTGATCCAGCTTTTTAGCTATTGTCTTAGTGACCTGAAATGTAGGGATGGGGAGAGAAGGATAAATCATTTTTGAGCCAGGCTGATGAAACCAGTAATTCAGTTTTTTAACCAGTTATGTTGTAACTGCACAATTCTCTGTATTCTAACTGTAGAAATCTTTATTCTCTAGTCAACAGAATGTGAACTGTTGACAGTTAGATTTGCCTCATGAGGTAAAACTGGGCAAGATTTTTTTTCCAAATAGATGGAGATAAATAAGTGATGAAAGCCTGGTTTGGACAGTATTTTCTTATTTAGGCAAAAACACCAACAGAAACTGAAACCACAGAAACAAACCCGAACAGAAACCCCCACAACTCATCCTTCCCTCTCCAAAAAACCCCAACAAAACCAAACCTGGAAAACCAAACAGCTCCTGCTCCCCAGCTTTAGACACTGTTTCATTTGGGTGGTGCAGATCCAAAGCTGCAGAGAAAGGGTCAGCAGATGGAGCTGAGCCTTGTCTGTTGAAGAATTGAGGACTTTGTGCTCCCCTTTTGCAGTGGCCACACTGACACTGGCAGCTTGTTGGACAGCTTGTGTCTCTCTCCCTCAGGTCAGCCTTACAATCAGTTGGCTATCCTAGCTTCCTCCAAAGGAGACCACTTGACCACGATTTTCTACTACTGCAGAAGCATTGCTGTGAAGTTTCCTTTCCCAGCTGCCTCCACTAACCTACAAAAAGCACTTTCTAAAGCACTGGAAAGGTGAGACTAAGGATGCATTATTTCCCCTCAGAGAAGAGGGAAGAGGCTTGTTCCAGCTGTCCCTCCCTGGCCAGAAGTTATTCATAGTTGGTAGTGGCCACCGAAGTTCTCCATCCCCTGTCCAGTCAGAGCATCCTCACACAAGTGTGGAACAGAGCGTAGTTTGTGACGCTCCTGACCGTGCTTAACGAAGGCAGGAAATGAACATATTGTGCCAGCACGACAAAAGGAGCTTTCCATGGGCTTCTTTCCTTTGCTTGGAAATAATTCTATGCTGTTATGTGCAGATGTGTGGGATTCCAGAGACTGAGGGGGGTCTTTCTTTTCCAACTTAGTCGTGATGAGGTGAAGACTCGGTGGAGCGTGTCTGACTTCATCAAGGCGTTCATTAAATTCCACGGCCACGTGTACCTGAGTAAGAGCTTGGAGAAGCTGAGCCCCCTTCGAGAGAAGCTGGAGGAGCAGTTCAAGGTTAGTTCTTACAACATATTAATTGGTGTATTGAGGAGGGTATTTTTAGCAGCCGAGTTCTGAAATTACAGTCCAGTAATAACTCTTTTTCCCATGGTAAGACACAGGAAGCTCAAGTTAGGGAAGATTTTCATTGCAGCTCCCACTGGATAGTTCTGGCAGCTTATGCCAAGAGTAGGGATTTTCCCCCCATTTGACATGTGGTCCTTTGTTGATGGTCATATGGGAGAAATTGGTGACCACCATTGATTGTCTGCTCTTTAACCTGGGTGATCCTTGGATAGCTGGGAACAACACTCGATTCTTCTGGAAGATCTTGGCTCAGTGACCTGAGGAATTTTGAGAGCTGTGTTTTTTGGATGGCATTCATTCACTCCCACTGGTTATTAGGGCTGCTTTTCATCTCCCTCAGACAACTTGTCTGTCCTGTCAGTGGCTTGCCTTTAAAAAGTGTCTCAGTAAGATCTTAATTCATGTGTAGATGTGAACTGTTCAGAACACGTTTCCTCTGGAAAATCCATGAGTCTCAGTTCACTAGGTTGGGTGATATAGCAAAGATTGAAACAACAAGAGTTTTGTAAGGTATTTATACAAAGTAGTACACTTTCGAAGAGGATGTTGTAGTGTTAGGTGCCTTTTGGAAACTGCTCTACTTCAGTTTCTTAATTGGTGGAAAAGGAGCAGGGAGTATGGATTTGTTCAACAACAGTGGCTGCTTTTCAAAATGAAGATGGTCTTAATATATTAACTTTAAAATGTTCTTTACACTGTCTTTTTACATTTTTTTGCCTTGAATTGGGCTGCTTACAGCTAGGTCCAACCTGTCTTTAAAATAAATCTAAAAAACCCCACAGAACTAGATGTGAATTGTATTAGCTTTGAATGTGGGCTGCTAATGTTGTTTCCAAATTAAATAATTGTGTATCTCTCTGAGTGATGTTGGCTGTTGAACAAGTACTGCTTTTTGAAGAATGCTTATAATCAATAAATAGGGTTGGGATGCTCAGTCAGGCCCGGGATGCTGTGGTTGGCAGCTCTGAGTTCTTGGCTGTGCTGTGTTTTATGCCCTGAACTGCAGAATCAGGGCTGAGCTTGAAGCTTTTCCTGATTAATCCACTTCCCTCCCTGATTGTTGGGTCTGAAGATATGTTGGTTGGGGTTTGGGATAGCTCCTTTTTTTTTTTTTTTCTCCAAAAAAGCACTAGGGTTTCTTTCCCTGTCCTGAGAAAGGTGACTTTTCCAGAATAGTTACTGAAAGGCATTTGTAAATAGCTCGTGCTATTTTAGTCCACCAAGGCATTCCATGACCCATGAAGTCAGATGTGGAATTAGTTTTTAATACATAACAACACAGTAGTTAAATTTTCCTGGGGTGTTTTTTTTTTTAAAAATGTCACCTTCTCTTTCTTTGAAAGGCTGACAAACCCCGTGGATCTGCTGCAGTGCTGTCACTGCACCTTCCAGTTGCACTTCCTCTGACAGAGAACCATAACCAAGGGGCTGTTGATTTGTTGAGCATCTGGGCTGGTGTACAAGCAAAATCCTTGGGCACCTTCCCAAGTCCTCCTGGGAAGCCCCAGCGCTGTGCTGGTAGGGATGACCTGAAAATAAAATCCAGAATGAACCTTGCCTCGAGGCAGAAGCATTAGTCAAGCAGTGAAGTAGCAACTGCTAATCCTTTGAAGTGTGTGTGCTTTGCCATCTAAAAATACACACCCCCCCACCTCGTGTCTTTGTCGCAGAGGTTGTTGTTCCAGAAGGCCTTCAATTCTCAGCAGTTAGTCCACATTACTGTGATCAACCTGTTCCAACTGCACCACCTGCGAGACTTCAGCAACGAGACGGAGCAGCACAGCTACAGCCAGGACGAGCAGCTCTGCTGGACGCAGCTCCTGGCCCTCTTCAGTACGTGATCTTTGCACTTCTCTTTGCTTTTTACACCAGAATCCATTAGCAGTTTCCTGTCGGTATTCAGCTTAATGGTTGTGTGAGGTAAGTGCTGAGAGCAGGCATTAGGGAGAAGGTGGTTGCACAGGATCGTTTCTGTCAGCAGTGCTTGACTGACGCTGATTTTCTGAGCCCTGGACTTTGTTTGAAGTTTTACAGGACTCTGAATCATTTTCCTGGTCCTGAGAGAGCATTTTAACTGGGGTGCAAAGGTTGGATCCAGCTTGGCAGTGGGTGGTACCACTCCAGGAGGACTGCAGTGCAGTTGGAGTTGGAATGGAGCTGGTCCTGATTGAACAGGGCTGGAGTAGAAGCTGAGTCAACAAAGACCTCAACACCTTCTGTGCCCTGGATAACGTGGGCTGGGAGATCAGTGGGAGTGCTGAGCCACATAATGCTGATTTTCTTAATCTGATCCAGTCCATGATCAGCTTGGCCTTGTTTGTCAACACCTAAATTTCTGAAGAGCTAGATTTCTTGAGATTCCAGCCGGGAGCTGATTCTGAAAACACCACGATCACAGTGGTGTGGTTACTGTTTGTCAGCCCTTGTGCCCTGAGGGGCCTGCAGAGATGGCTCAGTGCATTTGTGTGCCTGCCCACTTGGGAGAGAAGATAAAATGCAGGGAGGTAGTTGAGTTGATCATTTCTAATAAATACATAAGTGAATATTTTTGCACTGGGCTCATCTCACTCAATTTTTTTTAACTTAGCAAAATGATTTGCCTTAAAGGGAACAAAACCACCAAGTTCTGTTTCATGGTAGAAAAGTATTAAGAAAAAAATCTTCTGATCTGTTGGTGAATTAAGGTGAAGTAACTGGGCTGTTTTGTTCTAAAGAATTATCTCTTAAAAATAGGCTTTTGTAGGGGATGTGTTTGATTAGATTACGTTCAACTTCATGTCATTCCCACCTTGTGGAATTCGTTTGTCTTGTTTCTCCCCCATTCCTCTGTTCCCAGTGTCCTTTCTTGGAGTTCTGTGCAAGTGTCCTTTACAAAACGACTACCAGGAGGACTCTGGGGCTGCCTATCCTCTTCCAGCTGTGAAGGTTTCCATGGACTGGCTGAAGCTTCGGCCCAGTGTCTTCCAGGAGGAGGTGGTTGATGAACGACGGTAGTGAGTGTTAATCTTTCTTTTGATACATTTGATTGCGTGAAGTCCCAATTGCCTAACGGGCCACAAATCAGTCATGGGAAAGGTGGTTGTAGAAGTCATCATTAAGGACATGAAAATGATAGAAAGTGTGTATGGGCTGAAAAAGTTCATAACAGCAAAACGTGAGACTTGTTGGCTAAATGAGCAAATTCGCTGTTTTGGTTTGCTTTAGGTTTGCATATACCTTTTTTGTTTCCTTAAATCAGGGGGATTTAGTTTATACTGTCTGCCTTGAATTTAACTACTGAGTGTTCCCTTAGTCTAATCTATTGTAATGATTTCTCAGATTATTGAGGGTTAGGAGAATACTTGCCTGAATTTCATGTACTAAGCCATCTCTTGGGCAGTGCTGGAATCCAGTTTTTCTGGCTCATCACCCAGAAATTAAATTGAATTCAGTAGAGAGGGTCTTGAAATGTCAGCACAAGCATTTTTGTTCTGGACCGTTGCTCTTGAGTTTTCACTTCTGCCACGAATCTGATAAATTTAGGCTTAAATAGTTCAAAACTCACCAATTTTGGTTTTTTAATAGTCTGCTAACTTTTAGTGAACTATAACAATTCAGTAAAGTGTTTGACCTGTAAGATTGGAGTGACTGTTTCTGACATGGCTGGGTGAGTCTTTTGGGTATTTGGATGCCTCATTTAAGACCTCTGGGGTTTTTTTTTTTGTTTGTTTGTTTGTTGCTTCAATTCCTTTTCAGTCATGGGAAGGAGCTGTTGCTTATATAGTGTAGAGAATAAGCATAAAAATGATGTTTTCAGTGCGGATGGTGGCTCACCTTGGGCTGGTGGGTGCATGGTACATTCTCCAGTCCAGGTGCTGGGTGTGGTGGCTGAGGGAGGGCACATTCATTTCACCAACACTGAGCACAGTGGGCACTCTGAAAGAATTCTTTGTTTGCCCCCATGCTGAAGCAGGAGGATGCCTGTGCTTTTGGGTGGGAGCTTTTGAAAAATTGGAGCAAGCAGCCTGTTGGTGGCAGCCAAATGTTAACCACCTATGCAGTGATCACTGTGATTTGGGAATTATTTGCTCCAGGGCCTTTGGGAAAGGATTTCCAGTCATTGCTTGTACTGGTGTTGCAGGGCAGGTCGGGGGACTGCCAGTTCACTTCTTCCTTGATGGTCTTAAGGGCAACACTTTCCTGGAGCTTCTTACCTTTCTGCTAACTGCTCCAGTAACTCAGAACAGAAGTATTTGTGTCTTGAACAACAGTTTTGCTTCCCAGCAGCTTCACTGACTGTGCCTTGAGAGCTGTCAGCTTTGGACTGACAAACAAGGATTGCAGACAGGTTCTGTCAGCGTTTGCTTGCAGTGTAGGTTTGCCTGTTAAATTCACAGTGGGCTTTTTGACCTGCAGGATCATGAACACTGTGCTGGGAGAGCCTGGCTTCCTTGGGAACTTAAGATTGGCTTTTAAGAAATTGTATTTTTTTCAAAAAGGTGGTCTCTTCCCTGACACTTGAGAGAAACTTTACCTTTTCTGGGGAATCACAGGATTGATGGAAGCTGTGACACTGTAATGGAGTTTAATGTTTTCCTGGTGAAGTGACCACATCCCATCTTTTGCCATTTTGCACTGATGGTTTGTCTGTTTTCTAATTTATAGCATATGGCCCTGGCTGATCTCTCTTCTCAACAGCTTCCAGCCTCATGAGGAAGATCTATCCGATAATAATGGTAAGGACACTTCTGGTCTGTGCTGTAAAGAGCTGGAAATGAGGCATGTTTTTCCTGATGGTGGGGGAAATTGCAGTTGAAGAGCAAATAATGAAGAAAGTCTTTTAGTATTAGTGCCTGTGAATATTTTGCAAATGCTGCTTTCCTGTGCTGAGCAGACTTTGTTCTGCTTTATCATTCCTGAGTTCCTCAGGTCATGGGGTGGGCCAGTTAAACGAAGGCTTTAAGAGGTGTAGTGACCATGCTGGGGTATCTGCTTCTGATAACTGTGCTCAGTGCTTTCCTGACATGATTTCCTGTCTCTTTGCCAGCAACCCCCCTTCCAGAAGAATTTGAGTTGCAAGGGTTCCTGGCTCTGAGGCCCTCGTTCAGGTGGGTAACAACTGAAGGATGCCATGACTGTGACAGCCACTGACCTGTTCCCTGCAGTATCTTGTTTATGAATATTTACTGCTCCATGGATTGATGTAGGTCTCTTCAAAACAACTGCCATGGACAATGTAGCAAAACTCTGTGAAAATCTTGAGCTTTTAATAATGCTCATAACTTTTGTTGGGTTTTACTCTGTAGTCTTCAGACTTGTAAATGGAAAGGGGAAAATTTAAGAAGTGAAGAAAAGAATGTTTTTGCATGAAAGCATTTTCACTCTTTTTAAGTGTACCCCTGTACCTAACATCATCCCCAAATGCTGGGTAAATATTAGATATATTCACTCAACTGTTATTTTCCTCATTTTGATTATCACACAGATGAGCTTTGTGCTTTGTTTTCTTAAAAAGAAACCCCCCAAACCCCAAACCTCCTTAATGCAGATGCATCTCACCAGAAGAAAATTACATCCGTAAATCAGCTGTCTCTTACCAGTCACGTTTTGAATAACACCTTACAGAAGTTCACAGCTTTTAACTGAGTAACACTGGCTTGTTGCATTTCTAAAGAAACACCACGTTGCAGGGGGTAATTGTGTAATTAATATTCCCTGTCCCATGTCCAATGCCAGGAACTTGGATTTTTCCAAGGGCCACCAGGCAATTACAGGAGATAAGGAAGGGCAGCAACGTCGGATACGGCAGCAGCGCCTGATCTTCACGGGCAAGTGGATCGCTGACAATCAGCCCAGGTAATTGCAGGAGCCTCTGCCTTTGCCACCAGCTCAGCCCTGTTTGTCTCTCTGTTCAGCACCACAGTTAACCCCAGTGTGAGGACAGGGTGCTGACAGCACCAGCAACGTGTTCTGTGGGTCAACGTGCCCTTGCCTCCTAGTCTGATTGTGGTAGGCACTTGTGTGAGTTTGGCTCGGCTCCCCACCACACTCGGCTGTGAGGTGGTCAACTCCTTCAACCCCCTCCTGAAAAGGGAAAAAAAGTAGCAAAAAGGAAAATATAGTAAAGGAATATATACATATTTACAGGTATTTCATGCGTATACAACTGAACGCTATGTACGTGTGCACAAGAATCCCGAACAATTCCAAAAGGGGAAAAGGACCAAAAGGGAAAACCAAAACAAGCCTGCACAATCAAATCCCAGGAATTAGCTCAGTAGAACAACTAACACAATAAAGTCTCACCAGCTTCCCTTAGGAGGAGTTCCTTTCCTCTCGTGCCAACACAGACAGCAGCCCTCAGTGAGTCCTTAACTCATGGAGATAAGCAAGGCCCAAACACCAAGAGCTGCTGTCCCTGTGCTCACCTGACATGGGAGAGAAGAAAAAAGAGAGAAAGGACCCTCCCTCTCTGTCTTTATACACCTAATTCTGTAAGGGAACGGGATGGAATACTGCCTTAGTTTTGCCCCCAGTTACCAGGGGAACCACTGCAGCAGTGTACTTAGTGTGCTTGCTTTCCAATTCCTCACTTTTCCAGGTTGATTCAGTGTGAGAACGAGGTGGGAAAGCTGCTGTTCTTGACGGAAATCCCGGAGCTGTTACTGGAGGACCCTAGTGAAGCCAAAGAGAGTCTCACCTCACAGGAGACATCCATGGCAGAGCCACTGTGTGCTGATGGGAGCCCTGGCCTCAAGTCAGTTCTGTCCTCTGGCAGGAACCTGAGCAGCAACTGTGATGCAGGAGAAAAGCCAATGGTGACCTTCAAGGAGAACATTAAGCCCCGGGAGCTGAACAGGGAACAGGGGCGCATCTACCCCCCCAAAGACATGGTGAGGGAAAGGAGGGACTTCAGCAAGGCAATGGTGGCCACCAAGAACGAGGGCAAGAAGGATAACAACAAGAGGAAGAACGAGACCAAGAAGTGTGGCTTGGAGAAGATGCAGGAAGCAGGAAAGCAGAATGTGGCAGTTCAGGTAAGTGTGTAGCTCAAAGGGATGCTGTGTCTGAGGAGGTGCCACGGTTGTGTCAGGGTGTGGTAGAGCAGGCACAGCCAAGGCACAGAAATAGAGAGCATTTCTACCTCCAAGACCAGGTGTCGGGTGATCTTTGGGTCTCTCCCCTTTCCCTTGGTGCTGCCTCAGGGAGAAAAGGATGGGGATTTTGCTGTTTTAACTGTCTTTAAAGAGAGACTTCTTTCTACCCATTGCACAAGTTATTCAGGCCACCGAGGCTGTTCACGTGGCCAGGTCGCAGTCAGGCCTCACCCATTCTGTGGCCTGTTGAGAAGGAACTGGCTACTCTGCATTTTCAGCACTTTTCACAGACTGAACACGCCACAAAAGCACCGAATAGGGCATGAGGAGTAAGATCCTCTGTCCTGTGGGTGCAGTCAGGTGTCTCTGTGGAAGTAAGGAAAACTATGCTGCTCCTAAGTCTGTGCTCAGCCACTTGCTCAAAATGGTTGGTTTTCACATCAGCTGCTCTTTTATCAGCTCTGTTTTTTTAGGGGCATGCTTTGTTATCTCTTTCTGTGAGCATTACATACAAAAGCTGCCAAGTAAACCATGAATTTACTGGTCTGACTTCCAGTGAGTTTTAGTAAATAAGCGTGGAGAGTCTCAGGGCTGATCTGATCTGTACCTGGGCAATTTGGCCACGTCTCAGTCATCCCCTGATGACACCTGGAACCACTGAATGATAGTGATGGTGACACTGACATTTCCCTAGAGAAACTGTGTCGGTTCTTCACTGTTCTTGCAAGTGGAAACTATTTCCTAATGCACTTTTATCCCCCCTGCCTCTGTGTAAGCCCATTATTTCTGCCCAGGACAGGGGCAGGATAACTCTTCCTCCTTGCACCTCTCTGAAGTTGTGAGTAACTGAGGTCTTGTTTCCCTAGGTGAGACAAACCATCACTTCCAGCCTTTGGTGTTAGGACACTTGGATCATTCTCCTTGTTCTCCTGATGATGATTTGCTGTTAAACATGATCAATATGAAATGGAAGGTCTGAACTGGCAGCATCCCTCAGTTAGTTTTGCAGAGGGTTTCTGTAAAGGCTACAGAAACCGTGTGGGAATTGTTTGTGACTCTCTGAGTGTGAGTCTGGTATCTGAAAACCAGTGGAGGTGAGTTAGAGTAGCAAGCTGGTGTATTTGTCAGGTGTCTGGAATGTGGTTGCAGGCCTGAGCATAACTCCCAGTTTTGGATTTTTGAGTCCCTGTCTTGCAAAATAAGGCCTTGAGGCTGATAAAAAAATCCACCAGATCTGGGAAATATGTGTAGCTTTTTGGATAGGAAAGATAACTTATTTATCAGAAATTTGCATGTCTTAGTCTGAAGAGACAACAAACCCCAGGAGAACTTATTTCAGACCCAGCTGTAGCAGAATCTGCTCTGATGTGATTGGTCATTCTCTTCTTGAATAGAAATTAATTTTGACTTTTTATTCCCATCAGCTGTGCTTAGCACAACTGATCCAAGTAAGTGCCTTTTGTTTCATATCCCTTGTGGACTTGGTCTGTCCCTCCATCCTGAGAAAGGAGTGTAGGTTTTTGTACCAATTGGTGGACTGTTAGTGCTCTGTTTTGGCCTTCCTGGAAAGACCAGGATTTTTCTCCTCCACAGTTTGTTGCCTTCAGAAGCTTCATTGCTGAAAATGCTGCAGCTCCTACTTAGCAAAAACGTGAAGAATGTTACACAGAATTTACCAGTCCTGCTTTGCAGATGAGTGGAAAACTTGCATGCTCAGGCAGGTCGTGACAGAGCTTGAATCTCTGCTCTCTAGGGAAGACACTGTTAGATGCCAAGGAAGGTTTAATGCAGACTTACTCAAGGTGTAACATACTCTGAAGAGACCACTGTGATGAAATGATCCCCCTCAAGCTCTGTGTAGGAACACTTAGGACCGTTGTGGGACTAAATATGTGGTAGTATTGACACTTCTGAGGTGGAAGCAGTAGAAGCAACAGAGATTTGTCTGTCTTGGTTCATCAGTTTCGGTTGTTTAGGTGTATAAAGTTAACTGTAAATCACACAGAGGACCGTCCTTTGGAAATATGTTACAGCACCTTTGAGTTTCTGCTGGTCTGGACCTCCTGTTTTGAAATCCCGTGGCAGGAGGAGTGTCACTGAATTCTGCAACATTCCTGTAGAAGAATATATAGCTCTTGGTGTGGATTATAAAATGTTGGGCTTGTTGTGGAGAAACCAGGGCCAGCATGCTGGGAGTTGAATGTACAGACTGTGGTGGAGGGTGAAGGTGTCAGTGACAGGGCACGAGCAAGGGTTGTGTTGTTTGTGGTGCTTTGCATCAACCAGAACCTTGAGGTGGAGCTCCCTCTGGACTTTTTCTAGTGGGACATCAAAAATTCACCCAAACCACCCAGTTTTACAAGAGAGAACCCTACACTCCCTTAATTTCTGAATGGGGAGATTCAAGCTGAAAAAGCATTTAAGAAAACATTTGAATGCATCTACCCCTTCACTATTGTATTTTGACAGAAAAAAAATGACCCTGTAACTCCTTCCCACTCAGCAGCACTAAATGTCAAAATAAACCCCACAACTTTGGTTTGTATTTTTTTAATTTGGTCCCTTATACAGCCCTTTTTTTGCACTCACCTTTGAGGCTTGGTGTCAGGTCTGCTCCTGGGCCCTTTCTGTATTGCCCGGGTTCCTTGCTTGCTGTCTTTTTCCTGCCTGCTCCATCTTGCATTCCAGGCAGTTCTGCTGAGCTGAACAGAAAGGGAAAGTAGTCTTCCCCTCTGTCTTCCTCTCCAGGAAGACCCAGACTGCAGCAGACTCAGAATCAGGTAAACATTACATTACATTCTTCTCTCTGCCTTTAACCTGGTGCAGCTCTTTCAACAGAATGCCCAGCAACACAGTCAGCTGGGCTTAGGTTAAGCACTTCTGCTGTTTGCCTTATATGCTCTGGGTCAAAATAATTCCATTAGGCTGAGAGAATTCCCTAGGAAGAACGTGGCAGTGTTTGTTTTTTAAGGTGCTGCAGGTAAGTAGCATCAGTTTAGGCTGAAGCAGTGCCCTAGGAGAAGAATAATAGCATCTGCACTTTTGTTTTTAAGCTCTGCAGGTGAGAGGCAGGCAGCATGGTAAGTTCCTTGGATGGTTTGAGAGGAGTGTTATGTCTGCTTCCCATTCTCTTGCTAGAGAAATCCTGTTGCATCTTCTGAGTAGATACCCTAGAGTGCTTTTGTGAGGCAAGGAGTGCCTGAGGACACCTGAGGTCAGTGAGGAGGGTTCCTGTGTTTCCAACTTCTCCCAGTTACTTAGGGAAAAGCTAATCTCTCAGGCAATCTGAGAGTTTATCTTTTGGCTTGACATGAAGTGGGGAATTACAGGAAGAGGGATCTGATGTCTTCATACTTTCTTTTGCATCAGGTGAAATCCCAGACGGAGATGAGGAAGACTCCGGTGTCTGAAGCCAGGAAGACACCTGTAACTCAGACCCCA
The DNA here is from genome assembly GCA_013399695.1 of Formicarius rufipectus. NCBI lineage: Eukaryota > Metazoa > Chordata > Aves > Passeriformes > Formicariidae > Formicarius > Formicarius rufipectus. The sequence continues at coordinate 765,392 of VXAU01005521.1, read as the reverse complement.
AGTCAGGCCAGCAGTTCCCAGTTCATCCCCATTCATCACCCAGGAGCCTTCCCTCCCCTTCCAAGCCGGCCAGGTAATTGGCATCATTCCTTTGAGGTGTGATTTAGTGTTGACTGCAAAGAAAACCCTGCAGGGGTGGCTGTTAGAGCCTCTGAAGGGAGCGGCTCTGATAATCAACCTTGAGAATCTTAACAAGTAGGAAAGAAGGGGCATATCAGAACTGAAACAAGTTAAATAAGATTCTTTATGCTTTGGAATCAAGGTCTGTTGTGAAATCTGCCATGTTCCTTATTGGTTAGTGGGTGTGTGAGATCGAGGAAGTTCACAGAAGGCTCTTCTTGTAGTTAGTCAAAACATGACAAAGCCTTCTGCTCAGGAGGAGGCATTCCCTGCGCTCAGGTCTCCCTTAGAAAAGATCCCTTACACCACTTGCTGTAAAGCTCAGTTTCTTTTGTAGTGATGCTCCTGTTTCAAGCTGCAGTTTGGCCTTATTTGCTGCTGTTGCTGCACTGCCTGTTCCCATTTTGTTGTGGAATGTTCCTGCCATACCTTGCTGTCCATGTTTGTCCATGGAATAGCTGGAAACTGCATCTCCCCTGCAGCTGTTACGTGGAGTTCCTCGATATAAGACAGAGGGATGTCTTCCCTGGCCCAGAGTCAGCATAAAGTCTGGCCTGTGAGACACAGAATTAAAGCTTGCCTCCCAAACCTGGCTTTTCAGTGTGACCTACAGGGAAGAAATTGAGCCTGAGACACAGAATTAAAGCTTGCCTTCCAAACCTGGCTCTTCAGTGTGACCTACAGGGAAGGAATTGAGCTTGTGGATATGAGGATTTGTTTGCTTACCATCTGTCTCCATCTAAATTAATCCAGAGACTGGTGATCCTCTGGGAGGAGGCACTAGACTTATTTTATTGATTGCTTCTGTTTATTCCTGGAGAGATTTAGTCCCTGAAAATGTGTTTGGGGAATATGCATCAAAAAAAAAACACCCCAGACTGGTGAAGAAAAAGGTAGTGGAGGGGAAAAAGAAGCAGGGAGATGAATGTATGGGAGGAGGGGAAACATGATTCTCTGAGGTACTTCCCTGGCTGACTGTTATCAGTGCCTGGAATATTGCAAGCAAACTCCAGAACAAACTCTGAATCCCTGTGTGATCCCAGAGGTGAGGAAGGACGTCACAGTGCATGTCTGCAGACTGGGGCCTCCTTTCATCAGCACAGAAAGCAAAAAACCCCACTAAATGCTTTCTGGAGGGAGCTGCCTGCTGTGCCAAATTGCAATTAAAGGTGCATTTCCATCTCTTCTAGGATTTCCACCTCCAACCTACGTGGTGCCCCCTCCTGTGGCTTTCTCCATGAGCACTGGGTACACCTTCCCGGGCGGCGTTTCTGTGCCAGGGACCTTCCTCCAGCCCACACCTCACTCGCCTGCAGGAAACCAGGTGCAAGGTGGGAAACAGTCCCACATTCCTTACAGCCAGCAACGGCCCTCTGGACCAGGGCCCATGACCCAGGGACCTCAGCAAACTCCACCTCCTTCCCAGCAACCCCTCTCATCTTTACCAGCTCAGGCAACAGCACAGTCCGCCAGCCAGTTACAGGTCCAGGCTCTGGCCCAGCAGCAGCAGCAGCAGCAACAGTCCCCCACCAAAGCTGTGCAGGGCCTGGGGAAGAGCCCACCACACCACTCCGGATTCCAGCAGGTAAACTTGACCTTGATTTGGCAGTGAATGGCAACGTTGGAGACTTGTGGTCCTGTCTTGCCTTTCAAAGTGGTGCTTAAAGTGGGGTTTTTGATGGTAATTTCCGGGCACGGTGTGAAAAGGAGCAGAGGTTTGGTGGGTGTGACGGTGAGATGCTGGAGCTGAGAGAAAGGTCTCTGCTGGAATTGGGAGTGTGTTTCTTGTCACCCTTTTTCTGTCTGTGAAGGGGATAGTTGTGATCAGGTATTTCTGTGCCAGGCCTTTCTGGTTTTCTTGTGTGAGTGTGCACCTTCACCCCTGCTCTTCTTTGGGCTTTTTTGTCAGTTCCCTCACAGCTCTTAGATTTACACTCACTTTTTTGCTGGAGCACCATCTCCCTTCTGGCATGTCTGGAACTCGATGGTGAGACCCTCCTGGTGTTCTGGGCAGCTCATACCTTAATAAAGGTTTTAGTTTGCAGGTTTTAGTTTTATAAGATACTGGACTACAGTAAGGATTATACTTCAATGTTGGTTTAAAGCTGGTCTGGGGAGCATTAGGTGGCTGTCAAGACGGAGCATTTTGATGAACAACACAGACATTGCACAAACATTCTGATTTGCTGTCACACATGAGCCAGGCTGACAGTCTGGATGGAGTTAGGCATTCACGTTACATTCATTGTTCCTCCCTGCTGGTGAAATCCTGTGTCTCTGCCTCAGTATCCACAGACAGACTCCTCGAAGCAGCTCTGGAACCCCCCCCAAGTCCAAGGCTCCCTGGGGAAGATCATGCCTATAAAGCAGTCCTATTACCTGCAGGCCCAGGACCCTCTCAAATTATTTGAACAGTCCTTACAGCCTCCTGTGATGCAACAGCAACCTCTGGAGAAAAAAATGAAGCCTTTCCCAATGGAGCCATATAACCAGAACCCCTCAGAAGTCAAGGTGCCAGAATATTTCTGGGACTCCTCCTATGGCATGGCTGACAACAGGGTGATGGCCCAGCAGTCCAACCTGGAGCGCCGCGGAAAGCGACAGGGAGTCTTCCGCTCTGAGCAGGATGCTGTCTCCAGGATGACCTTTGAGGTGAGAGCCACGCTGCAAGGCCTGAAATCCACTGAGCCTCTGGGCTTTCCCTGGCTCAGGAATGCCCTGTGACCCCAAGCAGGTCCGTGTGAGTTTGTTTGGAACAGAGCTGGGTGTCGTGAGGGGCTTTGGGGTTCCAGGAAATCGTGGTGGATTCTCCGGTTTGGTTGGTTGTGTGGGGGGGGGATCAGCCCCTTGGAGATTTGGTTTCAAGGGAGGTGTGAGTCTTGTTGAGTGTGGATGGGACACTGATGTCTGCATTGTGTCTGTCAGGTGGAGAAACATGGCAGCTGATAGGTTTGGGGGAAAATTCTGGCAGCTGATGAGAACCATAAAAGCCATCCAAATAATTGCAGTTGGATTATTACCCTTTAGGTGAACTCTTAACAGCCCTCTAGTGAATTGAATGGCTGAGGCTGCAGTAGTCAGATTGAGGCTGGGAGCAGCAGTCTGCTGTTGGATTGTTTGTTTGCTTGTTTTTCCCGAAAATCCCACCCCTGAGAGCTGGATTCCTTCAGTAGCTGCCAGTTGCACTAATGGAACACTTGCTGTTCTTCATGCAGTCGTGCTTCGTGTTGCTGTTTCTAAAACTAGTAGTCTCTGTTATTTATTAGCAACCCTGGGGTTGTCTGTGAGTGCTCTTGGTGATGTTTATAATGAAACTTGCACAGAGGCCTCTTTAAACCTTTGGTCATGGTGTGCCTCTGTAAATACTCTCAGGACCCTGGAGAAGGTCAGCTGGAATCACTTGGCTCATCCTTCTGGGAGGACAGCCAGACAATACGCAGGAGCCTGTCCTTACCCTGGCATCAGGCTGTGCTTTTTAGGTGGGAACAGGGTCAAAGCCTTATCCTTGGTTCTGAAAGGGAAATCTTGCCAGCATAGTGCTGTATGGAGAGGAGCTGTCGCCCTGATGTTTGTGTTTTAAGCATCCCTCACAAAAGCCAAGATGTCCAGTTGGACCAGCACGTGGCAGGTTTTTTGGCCCAGTGGTCTGGTTGGCTGCATGCTGGTGTGGCAGCTGTGGGATTTCAACACCACTAAATAGAGCAAAGAAGGTGGAAACATAATTCCACTTGAAACCTAAATTACAGGTCAGCTGTAGGGGAATAACTGTGAGATTTCATGTTCCTTGGCCTCGAGTGTGGGACAGGTTCAGTGTGTGGCCTGGAGCAGTGGGAAGCACTGACTGACCCCTGCTGCCCATCCCTTGGGTGCTGTGACACTGCTCCCTGTGCACATCAGGCCACGTGCCTGGGGGTGTTTTCTGCTCCAGAGTTTTCTCCCAGCACATTTCTGCAGCACAACCTTCTCACCTCCCACTCTGCATGCTGCCTTCTGCCTCGCTGTCCTCTGTCCCCTGCTCTGCCTGAGCCTCCCCCTTGCTGTCTGTGGCTGTTCTTCCTGCCTTCTGGTGTCTCACTGTGCTCCTTTCTGTCACTAGGACCCCAAGAGCTCCCCTCTGCTTCCTCCGGACCTGTTAAAGAGTCTGGCTGCCTTGGAGGAGGAGGAAGAGCTGATTTTCTCTAACCCTCCTGATCTTTACCCAGCTCTGCTGGGGCCTCTCGCCTCTCTTCCTGGACGAAGCCTCTTTGTATGTATTTGGTGTAATACTGCTGCTTCTCACTCTTAACTGGCATCTCTTTCTTCTGTGAAATGATAAGAAATGTGAAATTCCTCTCTCTCCACCCCCCAACCCCTCCTGTCCAATTCCCTGCCTCACCCCTGAGCTGGTTTTTCATGGAGGGCCCACCACGTGGCTCCTGGGCCAAATCCAGGCTTGCTAATTTTTTTTCAGAAATCAGAATAACTGGGTTTTTGTAAGTACAGTCCACAGGGAGAGGTGTTGATGCCTCCTTTAATACACTCTTTTGCAGTTCTATGGGCTTAGTAATGAAGGGCAAGGAGGGGCACAGATGGAGCTGTGGGGAGTCACCAGGACAGGGGTGTAGTGACAGGACAGGGGGGGATGGTTTCAAACTGAAAGAGGGCAGGTTTAGATGAGAGATTAGGAACGAATCCTTCCCTGGGAGGGTGGGCAGGCCCTGGCACAGGGTGGGCAGAGAAGCTGTGGCTGCCCCATCCCTGGAAGTGTCCAAGGACAGGATGGATGGGGCTTGGAGCACCCTGGGCTGGTGGGAGGTGTCCCTGCCCATGGCAGAGGGTGGAACAAGATGAGCTTTAAGGTCCCTTCCAACCCAGGCCATTCTGTGATTCTATGATTATAATCTGCATGTAATAACTCCACAGAGACAGGGGGATGCTGCCCCACTAAATACAGAAGAGATTTCTTCCAAAACAAGTTGACTTTGGAAGGAAATTGCAAGCAACTGGCTAAATAATCAGTAACTCTCATATAAATACAGTCATTTTTGACAGACTGAGAGGCTTTTTTTTTTCTCCTCTCCATTTTCTGTATTTCAATTTTCCTAGTTCACTAGCTGCTGGAGGGTCTTAGAGCTGCTGAATTTATAAATGGCTCTGCAAATGCACTGTGCCTTTCTAGCATGGCTACGAGCATGTTCATTAAAATCCTACTAACTCGGATGAGTAGCAGTAACAAAGAATTATTTGTGACTCAAAATCTCTGCTTAAGTCTATTCCTCAGTTATTTCACCTGCCATCCCAAGGAGCCAGTGGCAAAATAGACACTCATTTCTGTCTCATTAGGTAGCTTTACTAAGAAACTACGAGCTGCTTCATCAGCAGCCTCCTCTGGAGCTCCCACTGTTGTGTCTGCTGACAAATGCAAGGAAAGGTGGGGATGTGCAGAGAGGGAATTCCATCTGCCTTTTAAAATGTGCTGCCAAAGTAAAGAGTTGTCCTGTGGAAAATCTAACAAGCTGGGAGCTGCTTGCCAAGGAAATGAGGCTGTTTGTCTTCAGCTTACAGGGATAAAAGCAAAGATAGTGCAGATATCGTGGCTGTGTTAAGGACATGGGGACGCCCATTCAGCTTTCTGTGCTTTGAATAATTCATTTAAAAACATGTGACGTGCTGAGCTGGAGTTGCCACAGTGCCAGAGGGCTTCTCTTTGGAACAAGACTGCAGCTCTTACTTTGGTTCACATACAGTTTTATTTATTTATTTATTTATTTATTTACTTTTACTTTACTAATTTCATGGCTTGGTGATGTTCAGTGTCCACCAGCCAAGCTTGGTGACTTTGGTTTCTGGGTCCATGATAACTGATTCCATTTCTTCCCTAAGTAGACTTGTTTCAGAGTTTCTTTCACTCTTTAATCATAGTTAAATCCAAAGAGAAAAAGCTGAGTATTATGCTGGAAATAACAGCTGGATGGAAGGGGGTGGCACAGATGATTGAAAAGGTCATGGTGCATCATATGTTTACGTGGAACCCCAGGGGAATTTTGGACCTCTTTTAAACACTTGGATTGCATTTTTTTGCCTACCTCTCTACAATAATTTATAATGGAAATGAGAGAGTGCTAAATGACACTTGGACTCTTGTAGCTAATTAAGAAATCACAGCACTTGGCAGCTTTTGCTGTCTGAGAATGTCCCTACAGCAGAGCCTCTCTCAGAACTGGAAAATACTCTGTCAGTGACCACATACAAGAGTCTGATCACGTCTGGAGGATTTTTGGCAGGTATCTCCCCTCTAGATGTATCAGAGTATTAGACTTGGAGTTTGAAAAGCTGTTCTGGCAGTGGGACTTGCCTGATGAGACTCTCAGCTGTCTTGATTGTTGACTTTTGGATATTAATTACAGTTAGCAGAAAAACTACTGATTTTCTGCACTTGGTAGTTTGCTCCCCCCGTCCTCCAAGGTGCTGAGCCAAAGTGCAAGGATGGTTTTAAACATGACCAAACCCACTCTGGCAGTTTTCTGACAACACACTTTGCTCCTGCTCAGTCCACTGATCACTAACTACTCTCTTCCCCTCTTTGGTTCCTGAAGAAGTCCCTGCTGGAAAAACCATCAGAATTGATGTCTCAGTCATCATCTTTCCTGTCCCTCAGTGGCTTTTCTCTTAATCAGGTAAGTGAGCATCAAAGTCTGCTGCCCTTTGCTGTTTGGCTTTGCTGTCAAACCAGGGGAAACCCTGAAAGAAATCTCTGATTTCAGTCTCTGTCAACCTTGGTCTTTGCCTTTATCAGCTGTATTCCCAAATTAATTAGCTGTAGCTCTGCAGATGCACTGCTGGACTCCTGCTGAGTTCATAAGCCCTTTGCTTGGGAGTAGAATCATGGAATAGACTGAAAAGGTGCATCTCAGAGTGTTGTGGTGTGAAGTTTTGATTTCCTGAGCAGTGAATTACCTGTTTTCTGACAGAGAATTGAACAAGGTCTCAATACGACTTTTCTGACTACTGGGAATTGAAAGATTTTGTGAAGGCTTTGCAGTCCAGCCAGGAAAAATCTGTCCTGATTCAGAATGTGATGGAATTCATGCTAAATAAAGTAGTGAGAGAAGATGGGGCTGGGGAGTAAACAAGGAGTTAGGAAATATTTCAGTGTAGAATTGTTTCCTTTATACAGTCTCAGTGTTTGAAATAAATCCAATACCTAAACTCCTACACTGTGTTTGTTTGTTTGTTTCAGGAAAGATACCCAAACAACAGCATGTTCAATGAGGTGTATGGGAAAAACATGAATACCAGCACAAAAACAGAACTCACCCCCTCAGTTGCTCACCAGGAGACTTCACTGTACTCTCTCTTTGAAGGGACTCCGTGGTCTCCATCCCTTCCAGCCAGCTCAGGTAACACTGGGATGGTATTTCTTGTGGAATGGTTCAAGAGGATTTGAGTTAATTCTCACCCAACTTCAAGTTATATGTAACTGGAGATTAAAACCAAAACCCAAACCTGCTTGACAAGGTCTCTGAAGGTTTCTGTTTTTCTTTATATATTCCCAGAAATGTGAGGGGATTCTCTAATTAATATGGTGTAAGAACCTGGATTTTAATTTAAGCACTTGAGCAGGATAAATGTTGTAGGAGGTGTTAAATCCTGAAATCTCTTTAACTCAGTTTTTTCCTGACAGCCATTTGGGAAGTAGGGCTTCAACTCAGGCATCCATATACCTTTGAGTGTTTCTTTTTCTGTAAAAAGCAGGAAGAACTGGATTTCATAATGCAGAGATTTAAAAGGGGTAAAAATTACATGACTGAAGAGTATGGAGGCAAATAAAGACAGTTGTGGGTTTTGTTAGGGTTTTTTTTTTTACTGTTAAGCAGCTTAGAAAGCACATGAACTTCTTCATTAGTAATTCTCTTAAAGGCATAAACCATAACTATTATATCATGATTTTATTCTCACTAAAAGTCCAGAAGAGCGTGAGAGGAGGAATTAGTTGTATCTAAGAGATGAGTAGATTTTGAATAACATCTTCCCTGGATGAGATATTTGGTTGCCCTGAAACCTTTGCAGCCAGCCAGGAAAAGCCCTTGTGGACAGTGAAATGGGGGGAGTTGCCAAGTGTTTTTATACTAACAGATTTTTGACTCACATGACTTCAGGTTTCTCTCCCTTCACCTCTTCATTCATTCTGCCCTGCCTGCACCCAGAGGAAGAAAAAGAAAACTCTTTTACTCAGTTTTGGGTTCTGGTCTTTTTAAAACTCACAGAAGTGTTAAACATTCCCAGACTTGTAAAATTCAGGTTTCAAACTTGCAAACTCCTCAGGGTCTAATCTGTTTTCTTTTTCACTGGTTTGTCAAGCTTGGAGGCAGATGCCTTTATAGTTTGAGAGAAGTTCTTGAAGAGACAGGGGAGAACTGGCTTTGCCTTGCCAGCTCTCCTGAGGTTTCCTGTGAATTTGTCACTCAGAACTTAAGAATTTGCATTACTTTTGTGTAATGGGGGAATAAAAGCTGACCTTCAGCATTGGATCAAACTGGGTAATGGCAAAATTTGCAGGAGCACTAAGAAATTCAGACCTGGGAGGCTCCTGCTGTCTCTGCTGACCTCTTTCCTTTTGCCTTGTCATCACTAGATCATTCAACACCAGCCAGCCAGTCTCCTCACTCCTCCAACCCCAGCAGCTTGCCAAGCTCCCCTCCAACCCATAACCACAACTCTGTGCCCTTCTCCAACTTTGGACCCATTGGGACTCCAGACAGCAGAGACCGGAGAGTGGCCGACCGCTGGAAAACAGACAAGCCAGGCAAGTGCTGAGCTCCAGGCTCCTGTGGAACCATCAGGAACCATCAGCTGGTGGTGCTTGCTTTGCAGTGCCTTTGCCATGTCCCTTTGAACTTGTATTTTCTCCCATTTTAGCAATGGGAGGGTTTGGTCTGGACTATCTCCCGGCAACGTCGTCCTCTTCAGAGAGCAGCTGGCACCAGTCCAGTGCTCCCAGTGGCACCTGGGCAGCCCAAGGCCCTCCTGCCATGGAGGACTCCTCAGCTGTGCTTATGGAGAGCCTGAAGGTAGGTTTGGCTGGAACTGTGCTCAGGGGTGGGTCTGTGAGGCCTGAGGACCCACTGGTGGGCATTAACCTGTTGCAAGTGTCAGAGTTCAGAGGCCAAAGGTATTTCCTGCAGGTTGCCCTGTGCAGCCACTGTGGGAGGTGTCACAGCACTGGAAGACATTACAGTTTTCCAGTTCTTGCTGGTTTTGAGTGTTCTGTGGAACAAGCCCAGGCTGGCAGAACTGGAATGAACTGGAACATTTGCTTTGACTAGTCTAAAATTAGTAATAGTTACCGGGGGATGAATTTCTATGGTAATGAGGTTTAAGGCTCTTCCAGGAAGCCTCCTTTTAGAAGGCCTTCTTTGAAGCCTGAATAACCTTCCCTGATAAACCAGGTACGAGCGATAAAGAAGGAGAACGTAGCCCACTGTCTCTGCTTTCCCACCGGTCAGAGGGAGTTGCCTAACAGGGTAGGTGCTAGCACTGGCTCTTTGTTTGCAGTCCATCTGGTCCAGCTCCATGATGCACCCCGGCCCCTCGGCCCTGGAGCAGCTGCTGATGCAGCAGAAGCAGAAGCAGCAGCGTGGACAAGGCGCTATGAACCCGCCGCACTGAGACCCCCCCCTGGAGGCGACAACCCTCGCAAGCGACGGCTCCATCAACCACGGCACGTTGGCTCTGCGGGACTGGCCCCCACGGTCCTGTGCAGGTGGCAGCCCTCTCTTCTGGTCCTCGCTGGCAGGAGGGTGTAAGTGCTCCACCGACCCACTGAGTGGGCACCAAACGTCTGCAGGGCGAGCCAACACCACCAGGAACTCTCCCATCCCCCGGGCCCTCGGGAGGGAGAGAGAGAGGAACTGCTGTTTGGCTCACTCAGTCACCCGATCTCACCGCCTCTCACCTTCTCCATCGTGCATGTCCCCGGCCACATGGGAAGTCAAAGCTGAGAACGAAGGGCAGACGGGAGAAGCCAACGAGAACTTCTCGGTCCTCCTGCTCCTCCCTTTGGGGAGACACAATAGGAATCCATTAATGATTGCTTCGCTGACTGAGAATGTCGTTGAAATTCCTCCTAAACATCTTGATTACCGTCTCAGTAGTCAGACCACACTGAATTCTTCCGTACACAGACGTGCTCCATAGTCAGTGTGTAGCAGTGAAGGTGCTGCTCCCGGCAGGGGTGGCTGGGGGCGACGTGGGGCTCTGTCTCCTGGGTTAGTGAAGGAGTTTCATGAAGGAGAGTCTGGCACTTGGCACTGCTTTGGCCAGCCCACGGGTGGGTTCGAGACTCCAGCATGAAATGCCCTCCTCTCAGCAGGTGTTTGAGCTCTAATGGGTGACGTGGGGCATCGCAGCACTCTGCTGAACAAGCCAGTTAACTGCTACGGGGTTTTAAATTAATGTGTGATTCCTGTACATTTTACTGTAGCATAGTGGCTAGCCCCACAAAGGGCAGGCTAGTCTGTGCATTCACAGCCTGACTCATTTTAATAGGTAGGTAGAAAGCTTTCAATGTTTGGGGTTGTTTTTTTTTTTGGAAGGGGGGGAGGGTGTTTCTTTTCTTTGTTAGTTTTGAGTTTTGTTTTTCTTTTCTCTCCATCCTCCCATCTTCGCTGAGCGCTCGTAGTTTTCATTACCATGCACAACATCTTGCAGAAAATAATCAGGGGTCCAGCAGGGCTGGGTAAATCCACCAGTCAGCCTGGACGGTGTGGAGTGTCCACACGCCCAGCAAGGCACAGGTCAGCTCTGCAGAAACCCGTCCCCTCACCAGCCCCAGCTGCAGCCCCCAAGCTTTCAGTTCCAGAAGGAAACCCAAGGCACCCACGGACACACGGCAGCAGCGCAGTGCTGTTCACAGATGAAAACGTGCAGAAGGGAAAAGGGAAAAAAAAAAACAAAACAAAACATTTTATTTGCTATTTATTAGGGGGAAGGAAGACTGGAAGCGTCGTTCAAGGACAGCGTTTTTTGTTAGGTTTCCCAGGGAAGTTCCGGAAACGATCTCAATGTCCATTTGCTGTGTTTAGCAGTAGGGGTTTGTGTGATGATTCAGGATCTCTGGGCTGGAATTCAGCTGCAGAGCAAAGCACACGCAGGAGCTGGAGTGACACTGGAGTCTGGGCAGTGCCAGAGACGACAAAAAGGGAAGGCGGAGCACACCCGATACCCCTCGAGGGGTACGAGCAGCTCCCCCGCGAGCTCCACCTTCGCGACATCACCGTCTCTGTGTCGCATCCCAAGCTGTTATTTCCTTTAACGCGGTCCCCGAAGTGAAGTTCCCTCGGGGGCATCACCAGGTCCTCCGTTCCTGCAGCTCCTGGGGGAGCGAGGGAGTGGCCCCGGCAGGAACTGGTTTGTGTCGTAAGCTTTCCCTTTTATTTTTGTGTTTATTTTTTTTTTTTCTGTCTGTGTGCAAGAACTGCAGCTGCTGAAATCAGCTTTGCCTTTAATTAAACCATGTTCTCTCCATCCCAGTGTGTGTTGTAGCATTTGTTTCCCGTGTGACTTGGCTGCAGGCCTTTGAATACACATCATTTTTCTGGGGAAGCCAGAGGAAGGTTTGAAGTTGGTTTTCTTTTTTTTTAATTTTTTTTCCCCTTCTCCTATTTGAAAGAGACCTAAATAAATCACAGTGGTTCTGGCCTGGGCTTGGTGCAGATAACTGGATTGTGGTTTTGAGCTGCCTGTGGAGTGTGTTTTACATGCCAAACCAAAAATCTGGGATGGGAGTAGCTTGCAAAAGCTCCTCTTCAGTTGCAGACTGAACCTGGTAGGCACATATAGTGGGTGTTGAAGGACACAGATTCTTCTGCCATTGACATGTTGGCTGTTGTACTTCCAAGTGTGTCACAGAAAACTCCAGAGATGCTCTAGGTTTGAAATGACAAAATGGTTTGTTGTATCCAGGCAGCTCTTCAGAAATAAATGTACTGTTTAGGTTATTGGCTCCAGGTCCAGGACCTGTGTGATAGAATCCCAAATGGGGAAACTGCTGCCCTTGCTTGGAGCAAAGCTCTGAGATTCCAGGCAGTGTGTTTCTGAGTTACTGCCTCTTCTGACTGATCAGGAAAAGCTTTGAGACAGCTCCCAGTGAGGGGAAAAACAGTGCCTGCTTTTACTGGTGGGGGTTGTAAAATGCCTGTGAATCTGAATGGGGAGTTGGAGCAGGGAGAGGCTGTGTGGTGCCTCCTCAGCATTTGGAGCTGGCAGGAATGTTTTAAGGAAGCAAATGCTGTTCAGGCTTTCCTGGTTCTGTAGTTTCCTGATTGTCACTTCCCGTCCTGGATCTGCTGACAGGGCTGTGAACGTGGGTGGCACCGCCCTCTCGTGGGTTTTCCCAGCTCCTGGCATGTCTGTGGGAAAGCTTTGTTAAGGATAGGGCAGGTGGGAGAGGGCAAGTCTCTTGGCAAGCACGGGATTTAGGAATTCCTAACAGGAAGGCAATTAGCAACTTCCTAACAAGTACCTGTTTTAGAGAACCACACAAAAAGTAAAAGAAAATATAAAAGCTTTTAATACAAGTAGCAATAAGTTCACAATAAAGTTAATTTTCAGATGCAGGGATTAATATGGAAACTTCTTAATGGGAGCAGTTGAATTCTTCATTTTTCTCCCATGACTTTCAGCCCTTCTGAAGTCACATCTCTGGCCCTTCAGCGTTAGGCTGTCGAACGAAGGCGGAGGGGAAGATGCCAGTCTTCCCCTTGCACTGCCCTTCCAACCAGTCTTCATTCACTGGAAGGGAAAATTCACACAGCTTTTGTCACCCCACGGACAGAGAGGAACAAAATCCCCTCCCCGTGCTCCAGACAGGCCCCTGACCATCACCATTTTAAGGTGTTCCTGCTGATAAGCCTTTGAGCGCTGCTAGGAGCTGGTAGAGAGAGCAGTGAGGAGCAGAGGGGAGGACAGGGAGTGAGGAAGACAGCAAAGCTGGCAGGTAAGAAGGAATGCCAAATGGAGGCAGGAAATGAGATCAAAATACAGACCAAGGGGCTTGGAGACTGCCTGGAGTGGAAACAAAGGCGAGTGTGAATGAGGAAATGATTTGAGCCCTCGGGCTGTCCTCTTCAGAGTACAACTAGATTGTATTGTCACCTGTTTTCCAAGCTCACCTACAAACCCCAAAACAACCCCTCCAAAGCCTCTGCTGCCCTGGGCTGAGCAGAGCCTGGGAGCTCTGAAAATCTTGTTGTGGGGGAACCAAATGAGGTGAGAATTATCTTTCTACCGGGAAATATTTAGCTCAGCAGTGAAGGGGAGAGTAGGATTTTGGGGTGGGGGGAGCCATCAGTGTTGTATGGTGCAAAAACTCACCTGTAAAATGATAGGGGGGGGACACCTCTGATTACTGCTGCCAAAAAAGCTTACTCCTGGTGTTTTAGTTTCACTCAGAGGCTCATTCAAGGAGGGAAACATGCCCTGTGTGTATAATTCTTCACCTCACAGGGGCTTACCAGCAGTTTTTGCTGAAGCACAGTGGCTTTGTGCCCTCTCCTGTGTGCACTGGACAGGCTTGAAAGGACCCAACTCAAACAGATGTACTAGATCTTGCTGAGATTGTCTCTAAGCCTCAGTTCTCACAGAAGCACTAAAGACTAATGCTCAACGGGACTGAGGCTAATGGAACATTGTACCCTTAAAAAGAAAAGCAGACAGAAAAAGGTGCCAGGTGAGAGGAATGGGAGCAAGAGCCTTCTCCCACGGCAGGGGCTGCAGCCAAAGTGAGGCATCTCCCTGGAAAAATCCACTGTGAAGGGGTAAGCACAGCTCAGGTGGAACTCCTTAGATGCTTGGGAGAGGGGTGGCAGGAACAGGAGCGTGGTGACAACATGCTGGAAGTGTGTGTAGCACGGCTGTGTGGGTGGGAAGCTCACAGGAGAGCTGGAGGAGCTGTGCTGCTGCTCTTACCAGAGCTGGGAGGTCCCTCCCCTGCCACAGGAGGAGCACGATTACCTTTAGACAAAACAAGGATCGTGTCTCCTGCCTGAAACTCCAGGTCTTCAGGTTGGGTGGCTTCGTAATTGTACTGTGCTACCACTCGGGTTGGCCCCACCTCCTCCAGCCTCGCCTCCTGTGGTGACTCCTCCGGTTTGTTGTCTGGTAAAAAGCCCTCTCCCTAGGGCAGGGAAGAAGCTGGTGAGGGCACACACCTTTTGGTTGCTCCTTTTGCCTTGTACCAGGGGAAGAGAGACAAGCTCCGCTGCTCCTCTTCCCCCACTCTCTGTTCCTCTGCCTTGCTGGCTGGCTCTGAAAGCCACGAGCCTGTGCTCGTGGCAGGGAAAGCCAAGGCAGGAGGGGGAGGAAAAGGTGGCTGCCACTGACCTCGGTGAGGTCACACCACACTGTCAAGCACTTGTCCTTGCTCTGTTCCCAAGCCACATCCAGGTTCTTTGCACTCAGAGTCTCCAGCTCTTGTCTCCCTGCAGGCTTGTACCTGGGGTGCAGGGGATGCAGGTGAGGGTGGGAGCCCTCTGGGAACGTGGCTCTGGCCCCCCCTGTGACAGGCAGTGCCTCACCTCAGCTCTGTGTGCTGGGGCTGCAGCTCCAGCTTCCTGCACACCAGGGCCAGGAGGTCCCTGTAGGACAGGCCTGGCTGGGCAGCCACGGCCACCGTGTATTTGTGATGCACCTTGAGGATGTGGGGGCTGGGGAGGGCTGGCTCAGCCTCCTGTGGGCAACAAACGGGGTGTCACCTCGGCTGGTTGGCAAGGGAAGGGAGGGGGGACTGGCATGGGGAACCTGTGGTTGTCACAGCTGTGGTTGGTCAGGTTGTGCCACCCAAGCCCTGGCTCCACAGGCAGCACCAGGGGAGAGCCCAGGAATAGGTTAGGCACTCGGCACCAAGTTGTGGCTTTGGGGTGATGAGATCCAAGTTGTGTCCACCCTCCAACCCCCTCAGGTCTGTTTTTGAGTTGGGCCTGTCGTGTTTTCCCATCTCCCTCCCCCCAGCACGACCTCCTGATGTGCTGACCATGCCCAGGAGTGTGTGCATTCCAGCCAAACTCAAACTTCTCCAGTGCCTCAGGTCAACTAAGATGAGAGTCCCAAAAAGCAGCTCCAGTTGCCTGGTAAATGCAGCTTTGTGGCACCAACAGGCCCTTGGGGTCTGCCTTAACAGGATGTTACCTTTGCTGTGTCTCTCGGCTGCGGCGCAGCAGCAGGAACGTGGTCTGTGGAGGAGGGAAGAGGTGGCTCAGCAGGTGGAATTGGGTAAGCACTGCTGCTCTGTGCCCAAATACCTGCTCAGATCTTCTGCAGCAACACCAACCAACCCTGGGGGGCCAGGGGTAGTCCCTTGGATGGATCTGCATCTGCCAAAATGGGCTTCATCCTTAAGATCTAAATAGAACCACTGAGCAGAGGTTTGGGCTGTGCCTTCTTTCTTGCAGGGATGGGAATTTTAGGGGTGGGATGTCTTTCCTGAGTAGATTTTGAAAAGCACTGCGAGCTGCTGGTTTTAGTGTCTTTGCTCTTAAGGTCTCCCCAGATCCACTGTGAACACTGAAGGCAATCCCTCTCCTTCACTGGGGCTGTAAAGCTAAATTTAGACCTCCAGGCAGGGTGACTTCATGCTGGTTTGTCGAAGCCTCTTCACAAGGATCTGATCTACATTTTGGCAGTGCTATGGCATGACTGTGCTCCCTGTGGGAAGAGACAGAGCTATGCTGTCAAACATGGTCCCACTAAGTGATCCAAGATGGCTTTTGATGGCCCAAAGATGGTCTTTGGGGTTGTTGGGTCCACGAGCTGTTTGTTCTTCACTCTGTGAGCCACAGCCATCCTCTGTCAGCTTTAACCCTGGACTGTCTATCTGAGGCTGATCTGTCCTGTCGTTAGTCACCCTTTGATCCACCTTTTCCCATCACCAGTTGGCAATTTCAGACTCTGCAGCAATGCAGAGCCCTGTTTCAGCTCCCCAGCACCCTGACCAGCTGTGCTGGGGGCAATGTGGTGACACTGGGTCACACTGGCCACGAATCCCCTTCCCAGGGCAACTGCAGCTCCTTGAAGCCCAGCCCAGCTCAGAGCAGCACTAAAACCATCATGGGGTGCCCTGCTTGAAGAAGCCTGTAAGGAACCTTCTATTCCAGCTGGCTCCTTGCTCCTTCCTGTCTCCAGGCCCTTTTTCTCATTAGTCACTGTGCTAATTAGGAGCACAGAGGGACTTGCTTCTCTCAGATGGTCACAGGCACTGTTTTGCTCCACCCTCAGCGCTGCAGTTGCTGTCTCTGCCTCCTGTTTTAACATCTCCCAGTCCCTGACTGCAAACGGGGCTGGGGGCAAGACAGAGATGAGCCTTAGCCCTGATCTCCAAGGGCCAGGACATGGCACAGAGGAAACCCCCTCAAACCTGCTGCTGCTGGGGGTTTCACCCCTTAAACCTGCTGCTGGGGGTCTCACCCTCGTGTCCCCTGTTGCTTCAGTTCCCCCTCTGACCTGGCGCCGGCCGCCGCGGCTTCTCCGGCACCGTGGGCGTGGGTGACTCGGCCACCTCGTCCTCCACAGGGGTTTCTTCCTGTGCCAGTGGGAAGAAGGAAGGTAGTGCTGTCAATCCCACTCCTCCAGGCAGCTGTTTTCCCAACCCTGTTTGGGGTCCTGAACCACGGGGAGGTGACTGTGCTACCCCTTAACTCCCCAGCTCTGCCAGCCACTACCCGGGGTGTCACCTGCACAGCTTCTGCAGATCTCTGAGCTCGTATTAAGGTGACCATGAGCCAGAAGAACCAACCCCAGCATCAGGATGGGGAAGGAACTGCAGATATGGGTCCTACTGGGAGGTGGGTGAATGTGTGGGGATCTGCCCTCCCCAGGACACCACCTCCTCCTCACCTGGAAATGCAGCTTGGTCTGGAGCTCCACAGGCTCAAGGAAGTTGCAGGGCACGATCCCTTTCTGCAGGGGAAGGAGAGGTGAGTGGTGACTACTCAAGGGCAAGGAGGCAACCCACTGCTGGAGGACACAACCAATGGTGTCCTTGCCCTCCCCTGTGTCCAGGAGAGTTCCTGGAGCTTGAATTGTAGTTTCTGCAGGTTGGATGGATTTCACTGAGCCCTGTGGCCTAAGCCACGGAGGCCACGAGGGACTTAATGTCAGAAACCCATTGAGTTGCTCTTGGCAAGGCTTTGCCTCTGCAGAACCTCACCACATCCACCCCTCCCCTGCTGCCCAGCACGCTCCTGGTACCTTTCCATTGAACATCACTGTGGCCCAGTTGTCCTTCTCTTTCTTCAGCACAAAGACAATGTTTCCTGGCAGGACCTGCAGCTCCTCATCGGTCTCGGGGATGAACTCGTACTTGACCCGGTGTGGCTGCCCCGTGAGGGCCCTGGGTGTGGGAGCAGTGGGAGGGTCAGGAATGCTGGCAAAGCTGCCATCTTCCTTTGAAGGGAGAATCCACACTTCTGCCTCCTTGTTCCTACCATCCCCTCCCTGAGTTTTGGGTGCCAGCTGGACGCTCGGCCCTGACGGTGCAGGATGGGGTTGTGCTTGGCTGTGTGGGTTGGCAGCATTTTCCATCCTTCATCCAACTTACCTGAGGATTTCTGGGGTCTTGGGCCTGGGTGGAGGACCAGAGGTCTGCCAACAGGAAGATAAAAAGGAAAATCAGCAGTTATCTGGAGAATTTTGGTTGCTTTGCAGAAACGTCCTGCAGCCTTTTCCAATGCCTGCCACCTCCCTGAGCTGGGTCCTTAAGTGCTGTGAGTAATAGCACTGGCTCAGCTCCTTCTAAGGAACATTTTCCACCTGCAGGTGGTTTTCACTCTTGATTTCAGTCACTGGGGATGTTGTTCACTATTCACAGCCTTACCTGTGGCTGGAGGGGAGCAAATCCTGAGAAACTGTCCTTGTCCACCACAGATGCCACCACCTAGAGCCAAAGACAGACTGAGTGTTTGCAGACCTCTGATGTCCACCCTCTTCCTTTGCTGTTGACCAAGCCAAGCTCCTCAGGATGCTCCAGGCTCAGGAGGGACTGTGATTTTGGGCTCAGCATCTTGGACTACAGGCTGAGTGCTTCTGGCACCAAAGCTCCCCTCTCAGTGTGGTAAGTTCTCCACTCTTAGCCTCACTGACACTGGCTTCAGCCATTATAACCTCAAATTTTCCCTTTCTGTTTTAATCACAAACACTGGCAGGAACCAAAATGTCCAGGTCAAGCCTTCATCTCCTACAGATGACCTTAAACAGAATTTAGAAAGTTCACAGATGTTTTTGTGTACGTTTTGGGGTCCTACAACAGCTGAGGAGCTGCTTGGCTCTTGGCTGTCTGATTCCCCAGTGCCTGCACAGTGGATGGTTCCCTTTCTAGGGATGGAATGTTCCCAGGGCCTGAGCCCAAGGGTGATATCCCACTGACTGGGTTTTGCACCCTCAAAGGAGAAAAGTTTGCTTGCTTAGCTGAGATGAAAAGCCCCTTTCAAACAGAGCAGGGGAAGAACTGGAGGTTGTTTGGGGGTGTCAGATGCTAAACAGCTTCTTTGCCCCACCCCTGAAAACACCTTGGCTCAAGTCAAAGCTCCAGTGGGATCTTTCCAGCTCGTTGCTGACTGTCCCTCGTGTCTCACACAGGAGACAAGCTGGGAATAGGCTTTGCTTTACAGGGACATGCTTTTAGCTCCTTTATTCTTGCAGAGTCCCTGTTCCCCATGAAAACCCTGTGTGCCATCCCTCTCTCCACGCCTGGGGGATCCTGGGGGCACAGCCCAGCTCTGTATCTCTGGCTGCCCACCAGGCAGCAGATGGCAGCTCAGAGGGGTGGTGAGAGGGCAGACAGCAGTTCTCCTCAGCTCACAGGCTTGGTCCAGATAAATATGATACTTCTTTCTTACCATTGCCTTTCCCAGGTAGTCCTTCTTCTCCAGCTGAGCCACTTGCTTTTCATTTGGCCTGAACAGCTTGCCCACAGGAATGGCCACCAGCTCACAGAGCTTCTGCTTCTGGAGCACAGAGAAGTCAGGGAGTCTTTGGCAGTGAGTGCAGGGACTGCTGAATGTCAAACCACCTCTGTGACAGCCTGACCCCAGCCCTGACATGATCCACAGAACCCATCCCAGTCTTCCCATCCCTGCCATCCCAGCAACCCAAAGCTCTTCCCACAGACTCATGTCTTGCTATGACACCCAATTCCCACTGTGCTTTGCTCCTGCTAAAAGGTGACTGGGATTTTCTTCCCTCCTCCCCGTGGGGCTCCTGGGAGAGAACATGTGGCTGCAAGACCTGCTCCTCCCTACCAGGATGGCTTCCATGGCCCTGTCGATCTTGTTGTGCTGGGGCTCACTCTTCATGCTCATGGCCAGAGTCAGGTGCTCCTCAGCCTTCTCCCAGTTCTCCATCGTGGCGTACACCAGCGCGATGTTGTAGAGGATCTGTTGGAGGGATGGCAGCAGGAGAGGGGCTGTTGGAGCAGACAGACCAGGAGGGGGACAGCAGGGTTTCACCAGCTCGCTTGGTTCTTTGCAAGGCACACAGAGAGAGGCTGGCTGTCTTCTTATCAGATTTCTTGTGCTGGAGAACAGACATTTGGGATCAAAACTGGCAGTCAAGGGTGTCTCACCTCGCAAGCAAAGAGCCTGTACCGCAGCCCCAGGATCTTGTAGTCGATGAGCTGGTTGCCTCGCAGCTGGGCCAGTGCCTCTTTGAAATCCTCCATGGCCTTTCCATGACTGTGGAGGAGAGGACAAGGGTGTCACCAGGTCTTGGTGGTGGCAACCTGCCTGCCTCTAAGCCTCTACCCAAACTTGAGAGAGTTCAGTTGGGTCTCTCTTTGCAGTGTTTCGGCCACCCCAGGGAAGGAGAGGTGCTGGTGTTAATCCCAGGACTGCAGGGACTCCCAGGACTCCCAGAACAGGAGCCTGCTTCACCTCAAGGGGTTCCAGTTTGTCCCCTGGGCGACCAGCCTGCCTGGGGCCATCCTCAGCTGAAAGCCAGTGTCTCCACAAGCAGCAAAAGGTGGAGTTTAAACCCTTCCACTCACTTCTGCCTCCGGTAAACGACAGTCCCCCGCTGGAAATAAGCCACTGCCAGGTGCTTGTCGCAGCCGATGCTCCGGGTGAATGCCTGCACGGGGGTCGGAGTGGGGAAAAAGGGGGGGGTAAAAGGGGGGGCACCTTAAAAAAACTCGGGATGTAGAGCAGCTGTACCTGTCCTGCCTTAGCTGAGTGCCCTGAGCTGGGCTCTGTGGGTTGTGCTGGGCACAGGGTGGGGGGAGCTGTGCTGGGCTCCTGTTTAATTCTGAGCTGGGTCCACCACTGTGGTCACCTCTGGGAGGGAGGAAGGGTGAGCAGCGAGCTGCCTCGCCTCCGATTCACCGGGAAAACCCAGGGCTGTTCTCCCTCCCTCACAGATTTAAAAGGTCCCAAACCCTTCCCTTAGGCACTGACCCTTAATTCCTCCCTTCCCCACGGGCGTCCGTCTGTCTGGCAGGTGAGCAGGGTTAGCAGCCCTTGGGGCCGTACTTTACCTCCTCCGCCTCCGCCAGCTTCCCCAGGACAAGGTGGATGCAGCCGATGTTAAAGCAGATTTTGGCAGGGGGGTTCTGGACGGCTGTGAAGGCGTCCAGGGCAGCACCCCAGTCCTTCCTGTCTGCCGCACACACCCCTTCTTGCCACAGCCGGATCGTCTCCACCAGGGACATGGCGTGCTGGGAGCGGGATGTGCGATGCCCGGCTGTGCCCTCTCCTCGTCCTTCCTCTTAGCGCTGCTCGGCGTCTCTGGCTCCCTCCTGCCTGTACTTCTGCCTGTGCTTCTGCCTCCCCCCTGCCCCTGTCGCAAACCTGGCAGGAAGTGGCTTCAGTGCATCACAGCCCCGGGATGGGGAAGTGGGACAGAGGCTGCCTCTGGTGTGGTGGGGGGGGCCGTGGGGCGCACCCCTGCTCCGCCGGCAGCTGCTCCTCATCTCGGGCTTTGCTCCCCTGGATTTTCCATAGGTTTCGTCAGCTAGGTGGGTCATCCAGTCGAATTCTGGTGGCCTCTGGAGCTCGCTGTTCCGAGGAGGTCCTGGCAGGCGTGAATGGGCTGGAGCTGCCCAGGTGCAAAGGGGGAGCACAGCCCGAGGCGCCCCTGGGACACCCTCGGTGCTTCCCACACAGCCCAGTGTGGAATTGCTCTGCCGGGGGGACGCGGGGCTGCCCTCGGGTGGGGTTTCTCGGCGCTGTGACTCCCGCTCAGCCCGACATCGCTCCTGTCCGGGTGTTTTAAGGCACTGGAGCACGGCCTGGCCCTTGGAGTGGTGCTGGGAGCACAGGGTACACACACAGTGGGGTGGGGATGACAGGAGTCTGACCCGCGGCTGACTCGGAGGTTTGGAGCTGAGTGCTCTACACGTGGCTTTGAAGTATTTTTGGAAGTACTTTGCCACATCTACCAGAGATGAGATGTGATGTGTATTTTGCAATGGTTTGAAATATGTCAGCAAGACTCTGCCCTTGTGCCTCTCCCCAAACTTCCTCAGCAAATGACAGAACTCTGGCAGTGGGAGGGAGGCTGAGGAGGAGACTTCCAAGTCCTGCAGTGGGAGGAACCCGAGGCCCTGAGCAAGGAGATGGGTTTCAATCTGAAGCAGGACTGAGCACACCCCTGAGCCTGTGTTTCAGAGAAAGATGGGAGCACATGGGATGCTCACCCCTCTGCTTGGGTATTTGTAATGTAGTAACATTCAGGTGATTTCAGAGCTGTGATAAACAGCCCTTCTAGCAAGAGCAAGTCTCTTGTTCCCCTTTCTCTGACCAAGCTGATTTAGTAGGCAAACTGGTGTCTTCTATAACATCCAAGAGGAAGTGAGTAACAGAGATGGTGACATCTCCTGTGGAAGATTCTTGGAAACCAGCAGACACAGATCACCGAGTCAGGTCAGAAAGACACAAAAATGCCCCAAATCCATGTGTTCTGAGTTTGTACAGCAACAATATGCCTGACTTCACCATCATCTCTGAAGAGGAGATTCCAAAGTAGACTCATCTGGGCACTGAAAAAAACATTACGGATGAGAGCAGACCTTTTGTGAGGAGTGTTACAGGGCAGGAGGAGCAGAAGAGGCAGAGCACGTTCAGCTCCTTCCCAGGAAGGCACATCCCAGCTCTCTGTGCAGGACTCCAGGTTGTTGGCTCTTTTCCCAAACAGTGGCAGGGAGTGACATTGGAACCCATGGGAACTCTGGCCAAGAGTGATGTCCCAGAGCCCAGGCCTGGGCAGGGGCTGCAGCTCTGCTGGTGGGAGGGAGGACAGCAGTGCCTCCTAGCTGCTTCAGAGGCAGGGTGTGACAGGTAAGTGCCAGTGCCACACGCTGTCTCTCAAGCTGAAGGCACCACAGCTCTGCAAACCCCATCCCACTTCTATCAGGCCTGACCTGCATCAAGAGTTTTCCACTGAAGGCTTCCTTATTCTAATAGGAATCCCACCCCAGTCGTGGTGTTCGTATGATCCACCACTGTGAGACAGGCAGGATTTGGAGGGAAGAGGGATGGGTTTGTTTTTACCCTTCCTGTCACTCGTTACAGCAGAGGGGCCTCCCTGCAAGTCCTGCACTATCCCCACGCTGGCATGTGTGTTTTAGCATATCTCTGAGCACAAATACAGGTGTACACATTTTGTAAATATTCCTAAATCCATCCCAGCCTCACCTGAGGGCATCTGGAGAACCTTAACATCACTCTCTTTGTTCCCTTAATTTGCCTAATGCCATCGAGAAGCAGATGACCTGCTTTGGCATCAACTGCTTTGGAAAACATTTGCAACCTGAGATTGTAGTTTTTTGTGTTTTTTTAAAATGAGGACTGACTGGTGTCTTAACAAGTGGAAGGAACCAGAGAAGCCAACCACAGACCCTGGGAGAGTTGTATGGATGGAGCCATGCACTGCACAGCCCCAGGTGAGGCTTCTGTACATGTGTGTGGGTGAAACCTGCATTTTCTGTGGCCTCTGCAGCAAGGCTGGGTCTTCCACTTGGTGTGCTCAGTGCTCCTGGGGTTGTGCCTGTGTTCTTCTGGAGGAGTTCAGATGGGAAAAGCATCCTAGGAAGACAATTCCTGCTGTCCATCCTGGAGAAGGAGCCTGCTGAAACCTGAAGGCATGTCAGACATGGACTAAACATTCAGTGATGGTTTATTGTCTGGTCTTCATTATTATTTAAAAAAAAAAAAAAAAAGGCAGATATTAAAAAAAAAAAAAACAAAAACAGCAAGGATTTCACAAGGTCCCCAAGAGTTTTACACAACTGAACTGCAGTAAAATAGTGAAAGTAAAATGTGTATTTTTTCAGTCCTGGCCCTAAACCTTCTATGGTGATCTGTGGTCTGGGATGTCCTGGGCTTTCCTAATTCTTTTTAAAATAACTCCCCTTTATCTGGGGACCTGATTGGCCCACTAACTAACATGAGGCACAGTGCAACAGGAATGTGAGCTGTCTGGTATCCTTACAGACTCTACACATCCAGAAAAAAAGTATGGGAGCTCTGCAAGGATGGTGTGGATACCAGGATGTGTCTTTGACTACCCCAAGCAGCCACTTAGTTGTGCTTGACAAAATCGGATCACTTTCCAGTTACTGAAAGGTGATTTGTTGTGTAAAAGCTGCTTTTTCTTCTCCTTGCTCCCTAAAATAAAAAGAGTTCACTGGGCTGGGCTCCAGTGTAAATGGACCATCAACCTTTTAAATTCCATCATCCAAAATGCATGATGGACAATTCCATCCCATTGTGACCTTCACGCTGCAGACCCAGCATTGGACTGATCACAAGAAACAGCCTAAGGAAAACACTCAGCTCTCTGGAATGGTATTTGGGGTTGGAAAGGAGCTTTTGCTTTCTGTCCTGTACATGGATGTAGGTTCAGAGGCTGACCAAAGGCAACGTGGTCCAGTTCCCTGTGTTAGTAACAGCTGCCCCACTTCTCAAATACAGATTTCAGCCCAAAACACCGCTTGGCTAGAGAAAAGAATTAAGACATGGCCCTAAGTTCCCTCCGCATTTGCTCCGAGAGCCAGGTCCAGATCTGCCACAACTACACACAAATGCACATCACCCTAAACACCAAGTGGTTCACATCACTGTACGAGTCACTGAAACATTGGCCAGTATCAAACATTCCTGCTATAAGTAAAATTGCACCTTCCTAATCTTCCCGAGTTCCCCCACGAAAGAGATCACGATACGCGTTATTTGTCAGGCATGAAAGAAGCAGAGAGAAGGCAAGCTGGAGAGATGGGGGCTGCCCCCGGGGCAGCCGTGGCAGTGGGTTGGGCGGGGGCGGTACCAGCAGTTCCCACTCGCTGCCGCACCTAAACCGTCTTCCTGGCAGTCAGAACGCGGACAATGGACCCAACTCCGCCAGCAGCCAGGGCCTGGGAGGGGAAACACAGCAGACAGCACCACGTCAGGGCAGCTACAGGAGCCAACGAGACGTGGAGAGGGACTTTCCACAAGACCACAAAGCGACAGGACAAGGGGCAAGTTTAGATATTAGGAAGAAATTCCTGGCTGTGAGGGTGGGGAGGTTGGCAGAGAACCTCTGGCTGCCCCATCCCTGGAAGTGTCTCAGGCCAGGCTGGACAGGGCTGGGAGCAACCTGGGCTGGTGGAAGGTGTCCCAGCCCATGGCACGGGGTGGCACTGGATGAGCTTTAAGGTCCCTTCCAGCACAAACCAGTCTGGGATTCTAGGGAATGACCTGGATCAGAGCTGTATTTCAAATGAGCATCTCCCTGCCATCCACAAAACAGCAGCACCCAGGGTGCCAGGGCAGTAAAGTCACACTCACTTTAAACACAGCTGCTTGACTTAGATTAAGCTTTGATTTCTCTGCATAACCAAGCTGCAAATTTTGCTTCCTTCTAAGGAGGAAATTCTGCTTTCACCTGATTGATTCATCAGATCGAACCATTTTTTTGCCTCAGTCTAAGGGAAAACCAAACTTTAACTGCAGAATCTTTACCCAAGGAACCAGCAGCAGGCACGGGACGCAACTCAGCCGTGCACTCGTGGGACCACGCCCTTCTCACACCCTGAAATATGGCACCGAATTTCGCCAGAGAGGAAGGGGGTTCTTAGCAGGCTCTGGGATCCGCCCCCAGGGATAAGCCAGCAAGAGCTTGCCCCAAACACGCACCTTCTCATGCCACTGCAGCAGCACAGCACTGCTGTTGTCAGAGGGGCTCTCAAAGCCCTTGTAGATGTACTTCATAAGCAGGTCCACACCGTTCTTGTCCAGCGACTGCACCGCCTTCTCGATATCGTTGGCTTTGAAAGAGATGAGCACCTTCAGCACAATGCTCTCGGCACGATCCTGTCAACAGGCACAGACACATCCACTCTCCTGGGAGATGCACCCAAACACTGCTCCCCTCTCACACAAAGTGAATGGGAACACTTTTAACAGTTCAAAACAGGACAGTGTGTGATAACAGCAAGTAACAGACAAGGATAAACAGTGTAAGGGTTTGCCTTGCTCTAGTTTTTCTCTGCTCAGCTTTGCAATTCTCCTAAATGAAGTTATGGCTATAGTAATAAATAATACAGTTATTTTAAGTAACTATAGCTAAATATTTTACTTAATAATAAATGTTCATACAGAAGCTCATGGTCTAGCAAGCTCCAAAAGAATTACAACTTCTCCGGCCTCCTTTGTCACCAGAGCCTTTTCCAGGCCTCTCTACTCTTCAGTGTGACACAACTTTTACATTCCATGGAAATGCCATTGGCCAGCCTGGAAGAAGTGACTGCTGGAAGCCACATGTTTCCCAAACAGCCAGCTGCTGTCCCAGGCACACTGGATGCAGACTGGCAGCATTAATACTGTGCATTAATAAGCATTTGCAAGTTTATCTGGATGTCATTTCCTGGAGGCCCTGGAATGTGTGTAGCATGCTCACAGTGGCACTGAGCCATGTAATCATCAAAGAACAGCTCTTCTTCTCTTCCTGTTCATCTGTCACTAACTGAGGATGAAAAAAGCTCTTGGGTTTGGTAACTTTTGATTATTTTCATCACACAAACACTTCAAGCAGTTTCCCCCTACATAAACTGTGGATGTCAGTGTTCTTGCCCAATTTAATATCCCATAACCACTTGGCTTAGCAAGGCTTCTCACAGAAAAAACTGTCAGTAAAAATATCAAAGTTCTAAAGATCAACTAAGAATGAAGGCAGACATTAATATTCAGTCACTCTGCCCTCTTCAATTTCTCTACCAAGTTCTTAAATCCATTAATACCGCACTAATGGAAACAAGCCATTAACGTGAGGACAAAGCTGCCCAACCTCTCACACAGCACCGTCTGTAACAGCTGGTTCTCAGAGCCCTGAGAAATCCCTCAGGAATGGGCTGTGGCTGCAGGGAAAACTCTGCCCCGCGAGCAGCACAGAGCAGCGCCTGCGGACAGGGAGAACTGACTCTGCAGGCGCACACAGCCTCGGCAGTGCCACATCTTATCAGCCCGTTCCTCCCACCACCTCAATCACGAGCCATTCAAGGGTTATTCCGGGGCGCTTCAGAACAGCACACACCCACACGCCGTCACGGGGAGGGGCTGTCTCCGGAGGTTTTATCAGCTTCGTTGGGATTGGATGTGATAAACTCCAATTCTTCCTTTTTTGTAGCTCTCTGCTAGCGGCTTCCCCTGTCAGCTGTGCTCCCCCGACCACTCGGCACCAACGCCCGTGTGCTGCCGCCTCTGGTCACACCGGGCCACCCGCTGACACCCGGGCACGCAAAGCACAACCAACACAGCAAGGAGAACACACCACACCTCATCCAGCGCCAAGGTGAAGTTCCGTGGACAAATGACACCTGAGCTACAGTACTTCGAACAAGATTAAATCACTAGTAAATACCCTAAACCCTCCTTCCTAGGCGTCCTCAAAGTACACCTGGTGGGACAGAGGTGACAGGGAGAGGAGAGGATTTTTAGGGAGTAGCAACCCACCTTCACTGCCTGGTTCTTTGTGTTGATGGGAGGGTTCTTCAGAGCTGCCTGCAGCGCTGCCATCATGTTCCCTGTGCCACATGGTTAAGGACGAAACACCAGCAACACAGAAACCAAGCCCCCAGGACGAGGGCAGTCACACTTGTAGCTGCTGGGAACACTCCAGGTTCAGTGCATGCAATGACTCCTGCCCCAGCCAGCACAGATTACAGCCCAAGGCAGCAACTTTTAGGCCATTTAAGGCAGGAGCAGCACCAACAAGCAGCTGCACAGCTCCAGGACTAGAGAACACTTTGAGCGTGCAAGTAGAAGAAATCATTCTTCGAAGCTCCTGCAATCTGCAGCCCTCGAGAAGAGGCCTCAGCTGGGCACACCCATCCTCACACAGCAACCCAGCCCAGGGACAGCCAGCCGAGAGCGGGCACAGGGGGCTCCTTTCTGCCACAAGAAGCCCCCGTTCTCCATGCCCCCGTGAGACACGGCCCTGACAGCCCTGGGGGCCCTCGGCCCCTTCCCCCTCAGCCGCTCCTCCTCTTCCCCCTCGGACCCTTCTCCTCCCAGCTCCTTCCCCTACAGCCCGTTCCCTTGCCCCTTTCCCCGCTCAGCCCTCTCCCCTTTTCCCCCTCAGCTCCTTCTTCCCCACTCCCCAGCTCCTTCCTCTTCTCCTGCCCGCCCCTTCCCCTGTCAATCCCTTTCCCTTCAGCCTCTTCCCTTCCCCATTACACCACCCTTTCGCCCCATCAGCCCCTTCTTCCCCCCTCAGCTCCTTCCTCTTTTGCCCGCCCCTTCCACTTCAGCCCCTTCCCTTGCCCATCACAAGCCCCTTTCCCCGCTCATCCCTTTCTCCCCTCAGACTCTTC
>VXAU01005521.1:706233-737089 GCA_013399695.1 Formicarius rufipectus | reverse complement strand
GGGGAGAATGGTGAGGGAATAATGAGGGGACAGTGAGGGGAATGGTGAGGGGATCGAGAGGGGAATGGGGAGGGGTTAGAGAGGGGAATGGTGAGGGGATAGAGAGGGGAATGGTGAGGAGAATGGTGAGGGAATAATGAGGGGACAGTGAGGGGGATAGGGAACAGTGAGGGGACAGGGGGATAGTGATGGGGATAGTGAGGGGATAATGGGATAGTGAGGGGACAATGAGGGAAGAGCCAGGGGGGATAGTGAGAAGGGACTGTGAGGGGGTATAGTGAAGGGAGAGCAAGGGGGATAGTGATGTGGGACAGCGAGGGGACAGTGTGGGGATAGTGGAGGGACAGTGAGGGGGCACTGGGACAGTGCTGAACCAGACCCCGTGTCACAGAATCACAGCGTGGTTTGTGATGGAAGGTCCATTTTGTCCCACCGCCTGCCAAGGGCAGGCACACCTCCCACCAGCCCAGGGTGCTCCAAGCCCTGTCCAACCTGGCCTGGGACACTCCCAGGGATGGGGCAGCCACAGCTTCTCTGCCCAACCTGTGCCAGGGCCTGCCCACCCTCCCAGCCAGGAAGTCCTTCCCAATATCCCATCCAGCCCTGCCCTCTGGCACTGGGAAGCCATTCCTTGGAGTCTCCCTCCCCTGGAGGCTAATTAAATTTTGCTGTGGATTCTCTTTGTTTAGAATAATTTTTTAACATCTGTATTTGACTGAAGGAAACCAAGATTAAGGAGGATGGATTATCCCAGGTAGAAGATTTGTTGCCATAGGACTGTTCTGGGAGAGGACTGACACTGTTCTGATCCTGGAACTAGTCATAACATGAGCATGAGACACATATTTACTAAGTCTTTTCATTAAACATATAGGTACAGGTTCTTTATATACCCTGTATGTTACACTCCTTTAATGTAATTTTATGTTAATCAACATTTAATCAGTTGAATATTCCCTATGGAATATTTATTTTCATTATTCTTGTCTAAATGCTGTTGGAGGAACTGCCTCCCTCATCCCTGCAGAGTGAACCAGAGGAATTTGTCGTTTAACCACTGAGAAGGCTGAAAGGTGGCAACAAGGATACAAGGAAGGAAATTCACATGGTGATTCAGGAAAAGGAGGTGGGGAGAGAAGGAAAGGGATTCATCCTGTCATGAGGATGGAAGCAGGATGAGTGTTGTGATGACACAACCTCAGGAAGAAGCCAGATCTTCAAATTGTAGTAATTGCCTTGGAGGTTCAACATTACTCTCTCCTCTCTTCCTTCCCCCCTCGCTAAACCTTTAGTAGCCAGGCTATTGTAAAGGGTTAGTTAGTTAGTATTATCTCGATGTGATTAGTGATGGGAGGCAATTAAAAAGGTCACCTTTCCTTAAAAGGAAGAAAGGAGCAAAGCTGAAAAAGAGGGGGAAATGCAAGGGTGGAGTGTTATCCAGTATCACTGTCATAAAAAACAAATACATATCCTTGTCTGAACCCAGTTATCAGCCTTGCCTGACTTCCCTGGAGATTTATCTCTTGGGCCTCTTCCAGAACTCAGCTATGATCTCAGATGCTTTCTGTTTTGGGATTTAAACAGTAAGGAAGTTAGTAAGTACTCTATGGATTTTCAAATTAAAGCCCAGGGAGCAGTCTGACTGAGCACAGCAGGGCTTCATGCCTGTAATCCTTGGATTAAACATTGGCTTCCCCTGAACTTGTGAATAGACATTGTGTTTCTCAGGAAAAATGTGATGTCCATCAAAATAAAGTTGAAGGCAGTGATAGCTGCATTGTTAGGACTGCATGTGGAAAGGGAATTACAGTAAATCTCTTGGTGTTCAGATTAAACAGGACAATTCCCTTATGTGTCTGGATGGTAGCTGTTAGGATTGCAGCCACAGAACTATCCACCCCATCTGGCAACTATTCCCTCCCCAAAACAAGGATGACATAGCCACAGGGCTTAAAAATATATCAATAAATATATAAATAAAACCTTAATGATGTTT
Source organism: Formicarius rufipectus (assembly GCA_013399695.1). NCBI lineage: Eukaryota > Metazoa > Chordata > Aves > Passeriformes > Formicariidae > Formicarius > Formicarius rufipectus. The sequence continues at coordinate 735,093 of VXAU01005521.1, read as the reverse complement.
GCATTGCTGCTTGACATGAGCTTTTCCACGGCTTTGGTGCCGTTCAGATCAGGTTGTTAACGATGTGTTGCTGTGAGAGAGCTGGAAGTAACATCTTACCAACTTTCATTGTGCATTTCTTTGCCAGTGATTCCCTGATGGTTTCACCCCCTCTTCCTTTTTATAAGGACTTGTTCCCAGGCTATCAGACCTGAATGGAGAATAGGAAATCACCCCAGCTGTTTGCCTTGTGTTGGCACTCTGTGCTGAGCAGGAATTGCTTGAGAAAAGAACATCATTTCCTCAGAGATGTTTGCTGGGGTAGCATTCCTTCCATGTGGAGAGCTGTCCTCCACTTGTAGGGGCCCAGATTATGATGAAAGATTATGGTGGAATGTAGAGCTGTGAAGGAAAGTGCAGGGACCAGGGTGTGTGGTGCGCTTGAAGGGACAGCCAGCAATAGTTTGGTCACCTGACACTTTTGTGGGCTCTGTTTCTGTGGGATGTTTGCAATTTTGTAGTTGGAGCCTGCGAGAAGGAAAAGATTTATTAGTACATATAATTAGGAAAGAATTTGTGTTGCTGTTTGAGTGTGGTGCAAATAAGAGTTTGCACACGAAAGGTGAAGGTCAGCAAAACCTTTCTGTCCTGACACGCGTGGTTTGAGACCGGTGACTGAAGGTTTTCACCTTCGAAGCTGCAGTTTGGGTAGTTGTTTTCTGTGCACACACCGCCATCCAGTGGAACTGGTGAACGGCGACACGGGGAGTGGCCGCTAGATGAAACTGTGTATTTGGAAAAGACACAAATGCATCACGGTTCTCCCCAAACCACCGAATCTAAAGATCCAAAGTTGAAAACGTCCTCCCACTGCTGAAAGACTTCACTGACCTTCCACCTTCCTGCAACTGTGCATTCACACACCAATCAGGAGGCAGTTCCTTTCCCTCGCAGCCTTTCAACTGCACACAACACACTAGGGCTATGTTTGCTCCCTTCTTGCTGCATCCTCATGTAATGGTCTTCTATGTAACGTGTCATCTACTAGACTTTCAAAATTCATTTTTTTCTAATGCTCTTGAAGTTCAAATTTTTCTGGGTTTTCCTTTATGTCCACTTAACCAAACCCCAGCTGTGGCCCCACCTTATGTGCACTCTCAAGTCCTCAGGAATTCAGCTCAATTCCACTGAGCTACCCAGAAAGCCAATGCAGCACCTCTGACTTCTCTTGAAAAGCCAGGATATGCTTTGTGGCCACCTCAAGATCTTTCATGAACCAAAACCTGCACATAGTTCAGCTCCTCATCAGGAAGCACATTTAGTGCTGCAAAGAGATGCAGTTAATCCTTTTTGCAAGCCAAATCTGAAGGGGGAAAGAACAACTCCCATCTCAAGCACTGGGATTTCTCTCTTTTGTTATCATGCACAGGAAAGAAGAGTTCAGAAAGACTGTAAGAAATGCTATACAGGGTGTCCCTGTTCCAGGCACGGGGGTTGGACTCATGGCCTTTAAAGGTCCCCTCCAACCCCAACTACTCTATGATTCCATTCTGTGATTTATAGACTTAGCTTCCATTTCCCAGATGAACAGAAGGGATCAAAATTACTTTTGTCTGCCTTGTTTGGCTCCAACAGAACACGCTGGGGCATTTCTGGACACTGCCATTAACTGCTGTCAGCAGTGACAGCCACCCCCTGGCACATGACAAGGGGTGTCACAAAGGCACTCAGGACGGGGCCCTTCGTGTGTGCCCAGCAGCAACAAAGAACTGCCTCGAGTTGTGTGATAAATGTCATTATGATTCATGTCAGTGAAATGGGTAATTGCAGCCCTTATAAAGGCAACAACTTGTTACTACAGAGGTGATGTGAGTTATGGTAAAACTCTTTAGTTTCTCTTCTTTATCAAAATAATGTGAGTTATGGTAGAACTGTTTAATTTCTCTTCTTTATCAAGAAAATATGAGTTATGGTAGAACTGTTTAGTTTCTCTGTTTCCCTATCAAGGAAATACTTGAATTATGGCCAAACTGGTTAGTTTCCCTGAGCCCTTATCAGGAAAATCGTGAATTATAGCAGATAACTGACACAATGAAGAAACATCTGTTGAAGACTGCTTAGCATTGCATTGTAAAATGTCTATGTGTATGATGTAATGAATATGTATGAAGTAACTGGATATGCTCACTCCCCAAACACCCAATCTATGCTGTGTTTAGTATGTGGGTGTTTGGGGAGTGAGGACTCCACCATATCCGGCTCTGTTTGCTTTCACCAAATAATAAACTCTTATTCTAAAACCCATTTGGGGCTGAGACTGTTTCTCACAAGTTACATGTACCAACTTGCCAGTGAGATCTTGTAGAGGACTTGTTTCATCCACCTGGCTCACACCTCCATGTGGGACAAGCTACTGCTGAGAACACGAATCAGCTCTAGCTCCAGTGCTGCTCCCAGTTCCATCCAGGAGAACCCAGCTGGCAGCAGCAGCAGAAGGCAGAGGTCAGCACAGAGCCCAAGGGCCTCACTCACACTGAAGAGCTTTAATTTCACAACATGGGGCTGTCTCAAGACAGACTACAGCTCAGTGGGCACAGGCAACTTCCATTAGGGATGGACATTAGAGTGTTGATGTCATATGGGACTTGTGACTCTCTTCTTGCACAGACTAGATATTCATTACTGGTGTAGAAGATAAGGGCCAACTCACAGATTGTTCCCAAATTAATTGGCCACATTGTGTTCTCCAGCTACAGCTCTGGGTTCTTGAGAATTTAGAACTGGTCTTTCAAAAGGTACACAGATATCATTTAAACCAACAGTTGGAAGTGGGAAGAACACACACCTGCACGGAATACTTGGTGCCTTCCCACAGACTTCTTTGTGTCTGGGAAACCTTTATTCTTCTCATCTCATCTACAGAGATGGGGTTGTGGCTCCCTGGAGCTCAGAAGTGCCACAACAGCTGCACGTCCCTCACAGGCAGCCCTGCACCCCCAGGGGTGGTGAGCAACCAGCAGGGACACGTCCTCTGCTTCCTGCAAACAATGGAACAACAGCCCCCAACACACACACAGAGCCTTAAGGGAAACTTGCCTTTTTAAGACCTGCATTAGAAGTTTTCCAGCTGGTATGTTCTGGCTTAAACGTGGCAGTTTTGTTTGAATGCTTAATTAGCAAAGGACTGCTGCAGAAAACAAATTCAGGTTAGAGAAACAAGTCTGTGAGGAAGTCAATGTCAAAGACCAAGAAAGTCATCTTTAAACAAGTGTGAGTCCCACCACAGCCCGCAGACTCTTTTTTCAGTCCTTAAAACTGAAAAACAGAGTTCTTCTGGAGGTAGGAAAGACATTTAGCTTTTATTTTTCCCCACAAAGAGCAAAGGAGGGGTAGGGAAGGCAAGGCAAGGCAAGGCTAGGCAGGGACAGGCAAGACATGGCAATGAATGGATGGGGCAGGCAAGGGTAAGATACACCAGGAGAGGCAAAGAAAGGCATGGGAAGGCCAGGCCAAGCAAGGCAAGGCTTGTTGAACAAGGTAAGATGTATTTCTTTTTCATGCTAGCTGTCTCCAGTCAGATCCCCATGCAGAGGTGCTTGGGCAGAGAGCCCTTGGGGAGAGGGTGTGTAGTTAGGGATAGACTCATCCATGCCTTGGAGAGCTTTCAGACCAAACCAGCTGAAAGCAGCAAGGTTGCAACACAATCCTGTAAACTCAGCTAATAAATGTGCACTAAGCACCCTTGCACAAAGGGCTCATGTGCACAAATACTCACAAGCAAAGAGCAACAGATGATACTGTAAGCCAAACCCAGAAGTTATGTCAACTGTAAAGATGAGTATATGATTAGTCTTAAAATTACATATGAGGAAACAAGAGTGGTAACATGGCACCAAAAGGCAAAAAAAAATGCAACAGACTGGTTAGATAAAAGAAACAAATTCTATTGGACTAAATCTGTAACTTTGCTGCCTTTAGTCCAAACTTGTCCACTTGCACCAAGAAAGAATTGCCTGATCTCAGAGGTAGAGTCGTTTGATCTTCCGGATGGAGTGTTCCCACCAGTCTCCCCAACGCTGAATTGCCAACAGCTGAGCTGCACTTTCTTCCTGGATCTGGGCAAACAGCTGCTCAAGTTTGCATTTGTATTTCTGAATAAAAAACAAGAGAGAAAACTGGTAGTGTTGAAATACAGTAACTCATGCTAATTGGTAGTTTTGATGGCATTTGCCATTGTTGACAGTGTGTTTTGCATTTCTCTATTAAAAAAAATATTTTTTTGAGAAGTTAATCCAGTTCACTAGTCCATGTCAGATGCATAAATACTGACCATTTCTTTCCAAAGAATTTGGTATATACAATTTGGAACATACAAATATTCTTCTAACTGCTGAGCACTGTTGTTTTGCAAGTGACTGGCAGTGCCAGTCTTCTGCAACATGTTCATTCTTCTAGCAGCCTCAGTGAAGAAAGAGGGGTCATTTTTATGGTGGAAACCAGTGATCGGTGATAGTTCTGGATATGAAGTATGAAGTATTTCGCAGCCCTTCAACTGTTATGGAAAAACCAGCCTTTGGGACCTAAGGCTAAAGCTGTAGGCTTCAGAAAGGAAGGTGAGGAAAGCAAGCTGGACTGCTTTTGGAACTATGATGCTGCTGAAATTCAGTGTCCTGTTTCTGACCCCAGCCATGCTTCTCTGCTGAAACAATTCCGCTTTGCCACACCTCTGCATGAGAGAGCTGCCTGAGAAACCAACCCCGTCTGCTTCCGACAACATCACAGGGAAATGGACAAAAGACAGGATTTCTACATATGGACACATGGCTTTAAGATCTGAAAACACTGTGTATGTTAAAAACATAGACACAGCTATGATTCTGTAGTATTCCTCTTAAAAAACCAAACTCCCAGCAGCAGCCCCGCTCAGAGCCCTCCTCCACAGACCCACCTTGTAGGCAGCTTCTCTTGCACCCACCACTGCTATATGGCCCAGGGTGGTCTGAGCTGTTGCAACTGATGCAGTTCCTCTGCAAAGAATATAGTCTGGAGTTTCAGGGAGAGTAGTCTCAGGTATTCCTGGCCAAATCCTTTAAAAAAACCAAACCAACCACCCAAAAAACACATGAGAGAGAAACTTAGAAAAGAGAGCAGATCTTACTACTTAATGTTACTTGTGCTAAAGTACAAAAGGTCAATTTTATTTTTTTAACCTCCACAAAAGGTTTACCCTAAAAACTTCCCCGTTTAGTACAACTACCTTTTCTTTTCAAACTTTGGGGTCTCTGCACAGGATTGAATTCACATCTTCTGAATGACAATACACAGTATATTCATAGGTCTGAAAGTGCTGAATAGATAAGTCATGGCTGGCAAGTGGCACAGTAACAGCAATGACATTGTGTTGTTTTACAATACAATATGTAACTCACTTTTATTTGTATTCATTGCTATTCTTTCTTTAAAAATCTTTATTCTTTCTTTAAAATCACTACCCACCCAAACTGCCCCATAACTAGTTCAATGACACCACTAATAACGAGCATATTGCAGCAGTTTCAACAAGTGCAGCAAAAAACTACAAGGACAGTGCCTGGTATCAATTTGGAGGAGAGAAATGGGATGGAACAATGTTCAGTATCTTCAACTATTACCTCCTCCCTCGCTTGATTAACTGCTGAACTTTAGAGGTTACTGGAGGAAGTCGAGCTTGTTTACGACGGAGTGCAGTCCACGACTTCTCTTTAGGCATTGCAGTTTCTGGGAGACAACAGGAGATGCACTCAGCAGAAACAAAACAAGGGCAGCAATGTGACTGTTTTAGAGTAACTACGTGCAGCTCGATGCTCTTCACTTTCAAGGAACGGCTTTGCACGCTTTATTGTGCAAATCTTGCCACTTAAAATACGACTGCGTATAAAAGCCTCCTTTTTCTAGGGACAGTCTGCTGCAGGCTTTGAAAAAGAAGAGGAGGCCTGAACAAGCAATCTTTTTCTACCTACTTGCTACTTGCACGTCATCAACAGTGATGGTTTCATCTAATTCCAGGAGCAGCTTTTCAGTGAGGGCAGCCAGGGCAGAAAAAAAGCTCTGGGCACACTCAGCAACACAGTCCTGTTGGGATATAGGAGACAAGTGAGAGGAATTCTTTTGATAGTTTCATCTCCGCTGCTTTTAATTTGGTTCCAAAAGAACTGCACAAGTATCCAACCATGACATTCTGCAGCAGGGGCAGACAAGGGACATAAAAGTTGCACATAAAAGGGTGTCAAAGTATCTCAGGGCAGTATTCTTTAACACTGCCTGATCATCTAAAGTTCAAAAAACTGTGGAGTTCTGTGTATAGGTACCCAGTAGTTATATATTTGGATTAAAGCTGAGAAAAACAGTTGTCTGTAAATGCATCTTTCTGCTCAAAGCAAAGATGTTTTTGGAATTTGGGTACTCTGGGTGGATATACTTTGGCCAAGTGTTATTCAAAAACAGGGTGTGTGTGTGTCTGTATGCACACTTAAGAGTAGAAGGAGCTTTTACTTTGGAATTAAAAATATATATACCCTGCAGACATCATAGAATTTGGAGTAAGTGGCCTGGGAGAACTAAATAAAGAGCTTTAATGCTGGGGAACCCCTGGGATGCCGAGGGGAAAGTGTTTTCATTCCTGAATCTCTCCTGTAAATTCTGCTTATTCCAGTTCTTAATCTTGTGTAGCAAAGTGCCAATTATTTGCACTGATGAAATGCACAAAGAAACCCTTCCAGCCATCTGCTGTCTGCCAATAAGGGAACTACCCAGAGGATGTCACCACTCCAGCAAATACTCCTCCCTGCTCTGAGCTCAGCCAGTCTGCTCTATGAATGATCAGAAGATGAGTTAGTTCCACAATAAATCCATGCATGTGGACGTGTGCTGAGCATTTATTTCAATATTGATGTCATGCTGAGAATACATAACTTAAAAGTTCAATGATACATGAACAGGATTGCCTAAAACTGAAAGCATTTTCAGGTTTCCTTTGGATGGGGAGGAAAAATGTATCCAGAATGCATTCTCCTCTCCAAATGCAGCATTTAAGTTCACGTTAAGCAAAAGCTTTACAATCACCTGCAGCATCTTTTTGTTGAGGTAAACACCATCAGTTTGATCTTTTTGCCTTTTTATTTCCTCTTGGCACAAAGCTTCCAGATGAAGGGAGTTGTTTGGATGTCCCAGGGAGTAATGTAATTTTCTCTGGTGCACAGTCTTTAAGCAAATACATAGAAAGAAATGCTTTCAGTAAGGAATGTACTCTGAGCCATTATTAGGAGTAAAACCAAAACATTTTATATAAAAGTAATCAGAAAGACAGAAAATGGAGCTGCTCCTTGGCTGTCTGGAGATAAACCTTGCAGTGCAGTATGCACCAAACTGCCTCTCTGCCGGAGGATGGGGTCTCTGGTCGCACTTGGGGGTTTGTTTTCAGTAAATAATCATCTCTCCTACCAAGTGGGAAACAAGATAGTTTTTATATCTCTACATTTGTAATTTTTTCCTGAAGTTAACTTAATACTCAGAGCAACAGAATCTCAAGATACTGTAGCATTTTCTGTATGATCTCCATTATGATTCTGTTCTCAGTTTTGATATGACTGGACAAAACAAGCCTCTTTTATGAATGAGACTAAATTATAGTATTTCATTTTCTGTCTGCCATAGTTCCTACAAAGGAGTGCACCCATACAGCAGGAGCTGTGTAGCCATGCCACAAGATCACTTACAGAGGGCACAGTCCAAGTGGAAGGTGACAGCTAGAGCTGACAAGATAAGAAAAAGGCAGACCAGTGATGGAAGGAGGGAGAGAAGGGACTGAGTTCCAGGAAATACAAAGCTTCCAGGAGAACTACCCAGACTAACTGCAAACACAGGAACCACCTCTCAGCTCAGCAGGGAGTGAGGAAGCAAACAGTGAGAATGAGAAAATGTTATCAGATGCATTCAGCATGGCTTACACTGGAAGCATTCCAATATATCCAGGATAGATACCTTCACATCCTCCCACTCTTCCAGCTGTCTGTTGAAGAGGTGCTGAATCTGAGCAGTAGAAGAGCTGAGTTTCTGCTCATGTTCTTTTAAAAGACTATCCACTGCCAAGTGGGAGACTGAAGAGAGCTCCTCCTCAAAGCACTTCAGCTGATCCCGAAATTCTTTTGGGAAAAGACAGGGTGTGTATGTGACATAGAAGTATTCATTGCAAGGATAAAACCCTGCTCAGTCCAGCTGAGTACACACTGCAAGGGTCAGACAGCCTGGAATGTTCTCTCAGAGATTCTGTCCCTGCCATTCCTTTTTCTAGGTCAAATGCTTTGAGAAACACCCTTGCTTAAAAATGGGACCTCTACAGGTCTTTCAGCTTAGTCAAGTGCCCCTCTGCTATGATTTTTGTAGCTGAAAATACTTCAAAAAGAATACTGGCTCAAGTTCCAATAAAATCAACTGGAGTTGTTCCACTGAGCATTATGTATTAAGACAACCATGTAATTCTTGGTCACTGCAATTTTCAGCTTACACACTGAAAAATGACACACACGAGAGATTAAAAGTCTTAACTGACTGGATTTACCTCTAAGACAGACATCGTAGTAATCATCTGCCTGCCTTTTGTATGACAGCAGTTTCTGTCTGAGCATTTCTGCCCAACGTTCAAATGTCTCTGGCAGATCTTCAAGCATTTCCATCTGAGGTGGCTTTTCTCCATAGAAATCCTGCAGAAGGGAAAGGGAAAGCAGAAAAATTGTCGAGGACACATTCAAACAAGTCACATCTAGAGACAGATAACAGCAGGAGAAGGAAGGAAAAGTTTGGGATGGCCTGACAAATGTTGAAAAGACCCAAATGGTTACTCTGACACAGCAGTAGACCCATGAAAACAAAAGTGACTGAAGAACACAAGGTTTTCTTACCTCACCAAGGCAGAGCAAGGTGTTATTACCCGTCCAGAGAATATTCTTAATAATCCCCTTAAAAGTACTAAAAAACAAGAACAACAGTATTATCACACTGTAAAATGGCAATTTTCACTGCTTTTCAAATGTGATGCTCAGGTTAATTTTCATACATTTTTCAGAGCATACACAAACAAATATTCAGAATGCCCAAGATCCTTCCCCCACATCAGCACTGGTTCTCTTGAGAAGCTGCCAGGACTTGGAGCTATTGTAAATCATCACCAGAGAGCACTGTCATGCCCAACAGCAATCCTAGCCAGCTTCCTGAGCCCAACACTTACCTTAAGAGCTGACAAGGTATTTTAGAGAAACCAGAAATATTTGAAGGTGGCTCTAGCTGTTTGCTGGCATCATTTTGAAAAACAATGTGGAATAAAATGGCCAAGCACTTCAACATCTCAGGCATTAATTTGAATAGTTTGGCCTGGCACATATGAAATATCTCAGTTCTATAGAGTACAGTTGCACATTGCAAGAAACAATATGATAGTTTTCTTAGAGAAGGGGAATGGGACCTGTTTGCTCCTTGTTTATGTCTATCAATGGAATATTGAGCACAAGAATGTATAAAATGTATTAGTGTTCTTAGATGTGAAAATAGTGAACAGACAGACTATTTCACATTCCCCACTCACTTTTTGTAAATGTGCAAAATGAGACCTCTCATTTCAGACATTAAACAGAATGAAACAGATGACCTTTATCTTCATTATTATGCTGCTAAAAGGAACTGTTCTGGAAGCACTTTGACCAAAAAATACCAAGGTTAAACACCTCAAAATTCAATAGTGAACTCATGATCACAATGATAGCTAGCTAGCTAGATGATAGATAGATAGATAGATAGATAGATAGATAGATAGATAGATAGATAGATAGATAGATAGATAGATAGATAAATAAATAATTTTTTCAGATTAACTTCTTCTTCTGCAAATATACATGACTTACTCAGACTTTGCAGACTTCTTTCCAAATATCTGGTATCTCTTGTCCTGGGGAACAGATTTGGTGTCTTTATTTTTGCTAGGAAGGAAAAAGATTAATTTGAAACTATCCACAAGTGTTTTCCCTCTCTGGCTGGTGATTTGAGCTGGTCAGTCATATGATGGACATGAACTGAAGGGAAAAAATTGGAAAAATGTAACTGCAAACCCAGTATTATATATGCCCTGGAGGTTATTCTATACCACCTCATGTGATTGCCAGGGGCAGGGGAAGGGGTATTGGTGGGGGTTGCCTTGTGGTGAGCATCACATGTGAATCCTTCCCCTCTCCTGTACACTTTGTTATTCATATTGTTGCTGTTACTCTTCCTTTCTTATCTCAGTTCTGTTTCCAGTGAATTGTTCCTGTGTCAAGCCATGCCCTTTACTTACTGTGCCTCCAATTCTCCTCTCCAGCCACCACAGGGGCAGGAGGAGGGGGAAGTTTGGAGTGTTTCAGTGGCAGCACTAAACTGGGGAATACTGTTCCTAAATCACAACAATGTGGAAATATCTTTTTGATGGAAAAAGAGTCTCAAGACTCTCTTCTAAACTCTCAGCTGTTCAGAACTTTTCTAATGTTTGCACTATTACAGTGACTTATTTCATGGATCTATGGGCTATGCTGAAGACAAACTATTTAGGCACCACACCTGAAAATTAACCCACATTGATTTAAGGGTTAGTCTGTATTTCAACAGCTTTAGAATCCAAAAGAGCAGATGAAGGAGAAAAAGAAACATGTTTTTCCAGGCAAAATCTGGAAAGAAACCAAACAAAACAATGCTGATCATGTAGACATAAACAGGTAAGAGATCCCAAATGATAAGCATAGATGGAAAAAAGATGCATACAAATAAGCATTAAGAATCTTTCAGTGAACAGGCAGGGGACAAAGTTTAGGTGAATTCCTGCATAGGATTATTTTAAGTGGAATTCCTCCTTTCAGGGGTCTCACCTATCTTTTGACTTCATTTCATCCAAAGATGATTTCTTGGTGATCTGAGCTGCATGTGCTTTGGATGTCTTCTTCTTTATTGGAGGAAGAATGGCTTTGGAGTTAATGAGGAAAGAAGAATATTTAGTATAAATGCCCAACTGAAGCATTTTTTATAGGGATATATACTTTGTGCTCTTATTTCTATAATGTTTCCTTACAATATATAGGGGACAACTACAGGTGTAGCTGAAGGAACCCAGAAGTGGGAACAGCAATATAGGTTGTGTGCTGGGGATGTCACAGGAAATACAGGATCAAAGGGAGGAGATTTAAAACAAGGTGAAGGCAGATGAGTAAGGGGAATGAACGGGCTGCATTTGTACTCTTGGCTGTGATGGGGACCTGGAAATGTGGAAGAGACTGGGGGTACCTTTGGAAGTGGCTGGAGGAGTCAAGCTCTGCAGAAGAGAGATGAGGAGATGGGAACACTACATAGGGATTACCTCTGTGCTCACCTTTGGGTGGATAATAACACCCTGTGAGAAGGATCCCCGATCCCCCACATATTTTCACAACGTCTATTCCAATTCTTTCCTCTCACTCTTGCCCCTTTTGCTATCACAAACACAGGCAGTCTTTTTAACACTGTTATCTCATTCTGCAGCTTTCATTGGTTTAAGAGCCAAAAATCATCTTGTTATTGCCAAGTAGAGGTGCCCAAGAAAAAAAGTTGGGATGCACATCTCTCTCAAGAACTAGCAGGGAGGTCACTGGGCTGGAGCATGCTGGACTGGTGCAGTAAAATTCTAGGAACTACAGCCTAGATGAACAGAATATATGAAAAGAAACCCAGGCATACCTGACCCCAATGAATGTGAGTGATCATGTTTGTCCTGGTTTCGGTCTGGAGATTTTTTGGATGGGTCAAATCTAAAGCAAAAAAAGAGAGCTAAGTGGTTATTGAAAATCCTGTTATTTTATGTTCAATACTATATACTATGTTCTATAGAGAACTAGGCAAGTTCTCTATCCCTACCACGTGCCAAGTGCAGTTAGATTTCTGAGATCATATTTAACAGATAGGATTACTTTTACAACTGACAGTGTATATAGAAGTACTTTAATGGGACTGCTTAACTGAAATTCTGACATTTCTACAAGGAAAACTGCATTAAAATACTATTTGCAAATCAAACATCTGTCATACTCTTCATTTCACTTTGTATGTTCAGTCAACTATGTAGCATGCCATCACCTTTTAACTACAATAAAGCTCTAGAAGACAAAAATTAAGTATCTCAAATTTATCATTGTGCTGTAAACTAGATGTCACTTAGTACTCAAAAAGGGGGTATTTTTTGCTATTAGAAATCTTGCTTTGAAAAAGAAATCAGTCTCAGCTAGACTCATTTTTAGACTGATCAGAAAGTATGTAGTAGGATTACCTATAAACAGTCTGTTCAATAGTTCTGGACATACAAGGTATTCTACAAAACAGGAATTCAGGAAAACCCTTACATGCTTCTGGAATACAAATTTTCAAAATACTGCTGTGATACCCCTGGTAGTGTTCTCAGGAGCCTCATGAGAAGTGAGATATGTAGCAGAGAAAATATAAATTAAGACAAGGACAGAAAAACACCTTTAGGCAAACAAGTACTTACCCAGCTAAATTTTGGATAACACCTATTGCCAAATCATCAAGTGCTGAGGTATCCATTCTGCTGGGGTTTAACAGAGGGAATTCCTCAGGATCCAGCCCCATCACCATCCTTTTGCTCTCATCTCTGAGACTCTCTGTTGGAACAGCAGGAGCAATAGAACCCTTTAATGTCTCATCCATGGCAGGAGTGGCAGAGTCCTCCTGAAATGGGAAGAAAAATGAAGCCCTCTTGATTGCTGCAGGTACATAGGGCAATTTTCTCAATATTAAATAAAACACAGGGAATGTAAATGGTATCTTACCCTGGCATGTGGCATAATTGTTTTTTCTAATAAGCAGTCAAGATACTGGCTCCTCTTTTTCAGCTCTTTCAACACCTCTTTAGCAAAATCATACAAGTCTTCAGCAGCTGAAGCCTGAAAGATATGTTAATACAGATGGCATTTACTAAACTAGCTATTTCAGCCTTTTCAAACATGCTGACTCTTGCAAACAACATCATTTGTCTCTGTTCTGTCACCAGTTCATGTACATGGAAACAAGGAGAAACACAGGTCTACCTCAAAAATACTAGTTCCTATAAACATGCACAGTGAGTCATATTAGTAGCAATTAATAACAAGTCACATTAAATACCACCTTGTGCTGACTAGAACTTACTTCCTTATTTGCAGTAGGATGAGCACAAGCATCTCTCTTCTGCTGGAGCTTCTCCAGGTAAGACTTCAATGTCACTGACTGCAAGTTGGAATTTGCTACCTAAGGCAGAAGCAGAAACCAGGGAAGTGAAATGCCCATTTGGGGCGATTTTCAGAGGCTCCACTTCAAACCACGAGAACCACCCATAAAAACATGTAAAGAAAGTCCCTGGTACTTAGAGGAGAAGGCTGAAAACACTAATTCACAAAAGCAACACTTCACATCCTTCACTGCACCACACAAAAATGCTGGCCAATTCAGATGTACAGACTCAGTGTGCTGCAAGGCCACAGTGTTCCAGCACAGCTGCAGCAGGAAAAATACAGTTTTAAGCTGACACAGTGACAAACCCCAGGTTTTGAATTAACATAGCAAGTCACTTAATGTTTGCCCAATCTGAATTCAGCCCAAATCTCTTCAATGGAATAAAAGAGAAGTTATTATAAGGAATTTAAGCCAAGTTCTGATGTCTCCACATGTACCTCTGTCTTGATTTGCTGTCGTAGCTGTCTCAAAGATCGTTGCACCTTCTCCATAAAGGTTCGACTCAGAGAGATATCTGCAAACTTCTTTTCCGACTGCTTGATAAGTTCAGTAGCCTTCAAGGACCCCAGAAATAAGAGACAGGACTAGGTAATTTTTCACTTTTTAAAACTTAAAGTTTCTGTTTATTTTTTCCATCGTGTAATTGCCAAGCAGGGCAGTCTTACAGTTCTAGTCTGTGACCGCAAATCACATTTATCAATAGGAAACATCATTTGAAAGGCTGAAACTCTGCATACCTCCTTCAAGCAGCTCGATTCCATTTTTGCCACATCTGCTTTGATTAAACTTTCCAAAGAGTCAATTTTCTTGCTTTCATTCTGAAGACATCCAGTGAAAAATTTTACCTCCTCAGCAGAAAAGTCACCTCCCTCTGAAAATAACCTGAAAGCAAAAGCAGAAGCAACTGGCTGAGTCTTCTTTTTCTCCATTTTATTTAGTGTGGTAGTTAACTACCACATTTAGCTATTTCAGCTGAGCAGCCCTAAAAGATAAATATCAACACAAATGTGATGAAAACAGTACAGTAAGTGAGGCTTAACAAAAATATTTTCTTTTAAACAGCCAACTATATGAATAACAAAATCCACTTCAATTTCACTGTTCTCCCTATGCAACCAACGCGATGCTCGGACATATGTCACTACCTATAAACAAATGCTTCAGTGAAATCTCTATACCTGCAAGTTTTGAGAAAATCCACATTTGAACTCTTCAGTTTCCCCAAAGCTTCTTCCAAATGGCACTGGTAACTCCTCACAGTAACCCCAATGGATTCCAGATGATTGTGGAGCTCTGACTGCAGCCTGTTTGCTGACCTAACAGCAAATAATAAAAGACAGGGAAAACATGTCCAAGAGGAACACACAGGATGATTTGGTGACTTCTGGCTGTAAAGACATGAACAAATGTGAAAACTTAAAAGTGATTAAGGGAATTCTGAAGGCAACTCCCTGAGCTGCACATGGAACATACCCATGACAGCTGATGCTATTGGGCAGTGTTCCTCAAACCAATGAGTCACTTGCTATTACTGTGCAGGTTCAGTAAAAAACTGGATAAAATCTAAACAGATGGAACACTTCTCAAGTTCAAGACTCCCAGGCTTTGAAAAGAGCTGAAAATTTCTACATGTTTAGCCCCAATCTTATTTTCTTCAGGGAGAGAGAATGAAATTCTTTACGTCTTTTGAAGTTTTGTGAGGTACCCTTCACTGAAGAGTAATGATGCATAAAAGAGGCTCAGAGTGCAAACCAGACACCTCTCAGACAGCAAGGAGGAGTATTTAACTCTGGAGATTGACAGCCAGCAGCACACTTACTGCTCAGTCACAGGAGCATGGAGGAAGTCATCCTCCAAGGTACAGATTTGGGAGTGGAAGTTTGTGTTGAGGTTATTTAGCTCGTCCAAAATTTTGCGAAATTCAGCTTTCTCCTTTTCCAGGCCTTCTCCCAGCCCTGCACAGTGGCGCTGGAGACGCTCTTTGTGAAGTGACAGCTCCCCTGAGAAGAAAAGATGTTTTACAATATGCATGTTATTCCTTGTTGACTGTGGACTGTCACAGTGCTCAGTTACCTTATGACCACCACCAGCAGCAAAATAAACAGAGCCAGACCTCGAAGTAACCAAACCATACAAATAAAATACATTCAATTTGGTTTCTTTGACTGTTGTCCTGTGTTAAACATATCTCCTTAGCAGCACTCAAGCCACAAACATCTCTTGTTTGCTCTAAGCACTCTTTTTCCTTTATTTTTGATCATTGTTGACATCTTCATTATCTCTCTGTTCTCAGTTTTGTAACAAAATTAAAGGTTTGAGTGTTTTTTTTTAATGGAAAATACACTTCTCCCTGGTTTTGTGAGGGAAAGAAAACAGTTTTGATCTCCCATCTGGAATGAAAGTTGGATAAATCAAGAGCCAGCCAACTGCCTTAAGAAAGCTGCATGAAAAGGCACCAGTTCTTTTTGCAGAAAAAGGCAAACTGAAAAATTATTTGCCTGTTCTCCTGAGAGAGAATTTTTTCCTTTATATGTTAACGACCAACAAACCTGTCTCAATCCTTTTTCTCGCCATAACCCCCTGACAATTCTCATGCAAAAAGTGCTTTGATTAGTGGCTGCTCAGTGATATTTCACAGATCTAAATCCTTCCTCTGGTGTTTTCAGAAGCCTGGCCCTGGCATTTTGGCTCTCTCAACCTGCCAATTCTGTTTTTGCAACACTTTTAAAATGATTTCCTGTACATTGCAAGCTCTTGTTAAATGACTTGAAGGCGACAGAGAATTCACAAACACTGACAGTACAATGTCCACATCTTGTTGCTGATCAAGGCACTGCTGCCTGTTTTCCCAAACACGACACGGCACAAACCAAGCAGAGCTACAGAAAGGAAATGGCATTTTTGAAAACACATGAGTGACATATTATACTGGGAGTTTGGAGACACTCAGCTGCTTCCTTGCTCAGTTGTCCTTGACTGCTGAGTCAGCTGCTGCTGGCACAGATTTTGGCCCACTTCTGTTTGTCTCTAAACAAAGGCACACCCTGCTCAGAGTGACAAAAAGGCAGTACCAGCTCGAACACTGTAGACATCTGTCTGTATGTCCCTCTCCTTCTGGTGCTGCAACTGAAGGTGCAGCAGGAGTATTGAATTCAGCTCCTCTTTCATGGCAGCTACAAAGACACGGGAGTTGGACAAGGATTCTGCAAACCATTTCTCCAAGTGCTCAAAAAAGCAGAGGCGAAGGCTACGATTGACAAAGAAATATTACAGTGAGGAAGAGCAAATAATACATAAGAATTTCCTGAATGTATTAATTGTAAGAATTTCACTTCTGCCTGTTGGAAAATAGGGTTTCAGTACCATTTGCACAGCCCTGTTAGAGTTTTTGAGCTACCTGTATACTGCTGAATACCAGGCATGGCTATGCAGGGCATTTGGGCAAATTACTTTGGGCAAATTACTTGTCTTTCTGTAATATGTTTTCTCACTTAATAAATTTCCATGAAATACAACTGTTCTGTAAAGATAAATGCTTTTCTGGTACTTTGACAGGATGGATGCAAGGCAACATAAACATTTTCTCATATTTGCGTCAATATAAAAAGAAGAACAACATTAAAAATAAACAATTATAATTTTATAATTAGATATCTAATTTTAAAGTAGTAATTAGATAATTTCTGCCTCTTCAGTCTAACATTTCTTCTAGACAGCTGAAATTTGCCTATGACATAAAGAGAAATATTTCTAAATACACTGAACTGTCCTGCTCACCTTTTCTTTAACTCAACAAACACCGTTTCTTTGAGGAGCACATGTTCCAGGTGCACAGGAAGTGATCCTTCTCCTTTTTCATATCTTGTAAAATAATTCTCTGTGATGTCAGTCTTTTCTGCCTCTTCAACCCCAAGGACAGTGAAAGTGTTTCCACTGGCAGTGGAAAACACCTCCGTGGCAACCTCAGCCCTTTCTGCCTGGCAGGTGTTGAACACTGCCTAGGGAACAGTGGGGACTCATCATCTTTGGAAATACCAGCACAGAGTCAGCAGTGCACAAGCTAATGGAAGAATCTTAAGGATATTTAGAATGTTGTCTAAATATCTTAAGGATATTTAGAAATTTGCAATATTTCTACAGTGCCAGTCATACTTATATATTTATATATGCCAGGAAGATTTAATAGGCACAGTCACCGATGTTTTACACAGCTTCTGATATGGCAATAAATTAATGGAATTAAAGACCTGGAAAACTAATACTTAGACACAGAGACAGCTTAAATCATTCACCATGGGTTGAGAACACGGTGATGAAAGAAAGATTAATTTTAAAAAAAATCGATGCAAAGGGTTTTTACAAGGCTAAAAGCAGTGCAAAAGAAATAGTTGTAAACTGTTTTATACCCTCCATTTATCCACAAAAAGGATCTAAAGCTCTGTGTGCTTTGTGTACAAACTAAGCAAAAAAGACTTTGTATTCATCCTCAGCAAAAAGACTTCCTTTTTCTCCTTATTTTAGGCAAAACTGCCTTCACCTTCAAATTTATTCTCTTGTTCACTCACCTGTGTAACATCAACCCCCTTCTCTGCATGCTGAGTTTCTTCACTTTTATGAGGAATACTCTCCTCATCTTCTTCTTTCTCCATCTCTTCAGTTTCCTGTGCCAAGTTCTCCTCATTCTCAGTTGGGTTTGCTTCTCTATCTGACTGTTGGCAACTGTCTCTCTCTTGTGGCACTGGTTGAGAGAGCTGCTGCTCCTGCTCTGCTTCGTACTGGTGTGGCCTCGTCTCAAGTCCTGGGGGCAGTTTTGGGGGCCACAATGTAAGAAAAATCTAAAGCCATGAGAGAGTATCCAAAGGAGAGAAACACAGATGGTGAAGGGACTGGAGGGGAAGCCTCCCGAGGTGCTAAGGGTTTGGTTTGTACAGCTGGAGAAGACTGAGGTGAGGGCAGAGCTGTGGGGCAGGGGAAGGGTAGCTCTGACCTGTGCTCTGTGTGAGCAGGGACAGGACCCAGGCGATGAATGAATGGAGCTGTGTCAGGACAGGGGGAGGTTGTGGGTCCCTTCCAACTCAGAATAATCAAGGATTTTTCCTGACTTTCATTTCCTTGCACAATGCTCTCAGCTCGCTGCTTCACCACATGTTCAGCTTCTGAAGCCTCAGCTAGTTATTTACACTTAAGGAGAATTTTACTGATTACAATCCAAAGAAATACAGACTGATAAAAAACCAAGCAAAAATACCTGTTTGTACCACTGAAGTATTAGTTTCATCTTGAACTGTGGAGACTATCTTGCCTTGCAAGTTCTAAAAGCAAAACAACAAAAAGAAAACCCTCACAGCATTTTAAAATACAGATTTGCCTGTTAATAATAAATCCATATCCCTTCTCAAAATATATCCATTTTGATAAGTTATGGTAGTATCCCTTATTGTCTAAAGAACCTATAACACTCAAATTCATTAATATAACTTTGTTACCTTGCAGTTCTCTGTTTAAAAGGCAAATGAATTTGCCAAAATGCAGTTTGTAACAAGATTTTAAACCAGAAGAGATTTCCTTTTTACCTGTTTGAGGATTTCCTTCACATTAAAATGCTGGCTGATGGATGTGCTGTAAGAAATCAGTTCTTCCAAAACAGCTTCTGGGTAAGCCATTACTTCATCCATTACAACTTGGTTGAGTGTCTCATTCCTGTCAAATTTAAGGTCACTGTTTAAGAGACTCAAGAATGTATAGAAATAAAATTAAATATGACTGCAGTGCCTTTAAATCCAAGTCTAACTATTGGCATAAAACCTTCAGGCTTAACATTGCACTAGGTCTGTTTATACTGAACACAATCACATCCTGGCTTGTTAGTAGAGATTAGTTCATTACAAATGCATACACACACAAAAATTAAGTACTTTTTCACAATAAAGCCTTTCAATCTTTTCTTTTGGATGGGAAACCATTCAACACTTGTGCTTATATAAAGGAATATTAGAAGTGAGAGGTCAAACTACTGTCTTCTATATTTGTTCTGTAATTTTCTGGTTTATTTTCATTTTTCTTGGAAATAAAAACTCATGGTTCAAACTGAGTCTTGATTCAAGAAAAAAAAATCAATGCTCACATTTGTTTTCATTTACATTTACATTTGCTTTGTCTCCTAAACACAGATAACTGTGGGGAATTTATGTATGTGTTGGTGGTGGGTTGACCTTGGCTGGATGGCAACTTCTGCCACTGCCCCTCTCAGCCAGACAGGGGTGAGAGAGTAAGATGGAAAACAACTAGGAGTATTATTTCCCTTCACCTTGTTCAATATGTACATTATTTCATTTTACATTCTTGCATGAAGTAATAAGCAGTGTCTTTCCATACCTTCACACTACAGCATACACAAGACCTAAGCAGTACAACCAACATTAAATTATGCTTTAATTTTTAAGTTTACTCTACAAAACTCATACCTAACTCTAATCTGATCTAAAGAAGAAAGAGCCTCCTCCAAGTATTCCTTCAGGTCTTCTTCACAGCTTGCCATTTTCATTTTTTTCAAAGTTATATCCAGATCAGCTTTCATTATCTAAGACCACATTAAAAAAAATACAAGTAAAAATTATTTAGTATATACTAAAACCTCCATAACTAAGATGCAAGTAAATTAACTATGCATATGTATTTTACCATATGAAGGGAAGCTATCTCAGTAAAACTCATTGCCTGTGAAGACCTTTCCTAGATAATGAATATCTCTGACACTGCCACAAGCTACTTGTTATGAGAACTTGACATCCCACCACACTCCATGCCTGCACAAGACTTTATAATAGCAACTTGCAACACCTTTTTACAGAAAATACAGCCTTTATCACTGTTGCCATGTCAAGGATATGGTATGAACTGTCCATTCAGTGTGAATAAAGGAGTAACCAAAGATGTACCTGACAGAATGAAACTGACATGTAGAAATTCCAGTATAAAAGTCAAAGATTAAGTTTTTAATTCTATTTTGAATTCCAGAGGGCTCTTTGCATTAAGAAACCCTTTCTTTACACCATTCCACATCCTTGTTTTTATGTTTATACCTGTATAAAGGTATCCTGTTCCCATCTGTATTCATCTACTTTCTTCTGAAATTTGACTTCCTGCTGGGACAGGTGGAGTTGATGGACTACCCAGAGGTCCATGGCCTCCTGAAAATAGCTGTACAAGGCTTGGCAATGCTGCTCATGCTGATGAGCCATCTCCTTAAAGTCTCTCTAAAGAAGAACATTTAAGTGAGCAAGTTATCTTTAAACTGCTGGAAGGTGAAAGGAATGAGTAAGAAGATATGTAACAAGAAAAAAGGCTGTACACTAGCAGCATTCAACATGGTGTCTTCTATCTGGAGCGGGAAAAAAAACCCCATCCAGGTAAACTGGATAAAAATGGGGATTTTTATCCTACAAGCCGAGACTACTAAAACTTCTGTTTATTCTTCTGGTACTGTAAAGCACAGAATCACCAAGTTCTGCCATTTATCATCTTAGGAACAACTGCCCAGTTGTTTTCATGTAGAGAATCATAAAATATCAGATTAAAAGAAATCTGGGAGATCATTTAAATCTGTTCCTCTGCCTCTAAGCATGCTGGGCTATACATAATTCATCCCTGACATAAATATTTATGTTATACATATATTTATATTACAAATATAAATCAAATCATCATGAACTCTTCTCCTTGAATCACACCAAACTTCTTTCCTTTGTGGTGTTCACTCACACTGTGGACCCCATTCTAATGTGACATCCATAGCCTAAGATGCAGATGGCACTGCAGATGGGAGTGCAGGAAGAACAGAGTAATAAAAATATATGTAATAAACATACATCCATATGCTCCAGTCCTTCTTCAAACCTGTGTTTTAGTTCCTCAGTCACCTGAAGCATGTCAGAATGTATAATTTCAACATCCTCTGCTGTGCAAACATTCATATCCAACAGGTTCATCTAAACAAAAAGAACTCCAAGTTATGGACATGCATATAATAAATATTGTTTGGCTTTTAGAGGTGTTGATAAACTTAGTGTTTCTTGTGATGGGCAGAGAGAGGTTCAACCCCCTGGATCTCACATTCTATTAGTAAACAACACAACTCTATTGGGTGCAAAGGGAGAAACTGAGGCAGAGAGGTGGAATTTCTTGCCCAAGATAAGGCAGATTTAGCACAAGGGCTGAGTGTCCCTGCATCCTCCACATAAATGTAGGACAGTACTCCTTTAATTCCTGCCATTTTTAATGGCTTTTACACATTTCAAGCACAAATACTTGAATGTATTCAAGTGAAACAAAGTGGACAGCAGCTTCTCTAGCAGAATAGCAGTTTCACTTCTTGTCTCAACGTTTGGTGGATCCTCCAACACGTTTTGCTGCACTGACATTGTGTGTGCCTCCCACCAATCCTTCCAGGAATTCCCAAGGCTGTGGCACTCACCTTGCAGGCCTGCACTTTTCCCTGACATTTGGCCTGGAGCAGCTCATACTGGGTGTGCATTCTTTTCACACACTCCACGTTGTGGGTGTCTGGAGGATGAGGAGCAGAGCACGGTTAACATGCCTGTATTTCACAGAGCAGTGTGAAACAGAAACAGGACATGCTGAATCTCAACACAGTGTCTGCACACTGCCAACCAATCAAATAAGATGGTTGAACACCAGTCTGGTTATCATTATGCTTAAAAGTTGCAAGTTGTTTACAATTGCTACCAACTTCTTTGCTACTATACAGGCAACAAACGTCATGACAGGATATGCTCAGGAGCAAAAGAAGCTGAGGGAAGGCACAGTGTAGGAGTCAGAGAAAGGAAGCATCTCCAATGCTTTCCCTCTCCTTCTCCAAGAGGTAAAAAGGAGTATTTTTGTATGATTGAGAACTGATCTGTGTCAAAATGAGCCTTCTATCTCCCCTGGATTAATTCTAACCAAGCCAGTTGCTGCTAGATCTCACCAGGCACAAGTGCCTGCGCTGGCCAAAGGGAGATGCTACCACAGTCAGCTCCTCTGGGTCCTGTTGCCAGGAGAGAAGGTATGTGACAACACATGAAACAAAGAATAGAGCAAAAACACACTTGCAAAGTGTCTGCTTTGTTGCTGCCTGGGAAAAAAAAAAAAAAAAAGAAAGAATTGCTTGAATTCCAGATAGTTTTTATGATTTCTCAACTTACCTAAATTTTTGTTTACATTCTCCAAAGTTCTGTACCATTCATTTATCTCAGATTTTGTGTGTGTTGGAGGCAACAAGGTGCTATTGGAATAGGAAACAAGACTCAGGTATCTCAAAATATGAACCAGTCAGTTGTTAAACGATAAAATAATGAATTACTTTCCATACTACTGTGCTTTATTTTATTTACAGCTACCTTGGCACTGAAAGTAAACCAAGGAGATTGCTGTTGTTCAAAGCCACTGACAAGGAATTAACTAGTCCTCTTGTTCCTGCATCCATTGTAAAAGAAAAGCTGTAAATATTGTAATGCATTGCACCCGAAAAATGCTTCTTGTTGTCAGGATGGATATGCAGACATAGATGATTAGATTTCTGTCCAGACTCCTCTCTTAATTTCCTACACAAATGAAATGCCATGCAGGAACGGTGCCTTGACAAAAGCACCAACTTCTAGTTCTCTACCCATCCTGGTCTGCTCATTTCTACTTTGTTTCAAATATTAGTAAGATTTACTTTTGCACTCCTGCATTTCCAGCCCTCCTTCACCCCCTGTTTAGTGCAGCTGGTGCACTGAAAACCAAGAATGTATTTTTCCCATTAAAAAGAGTTTTACAAAAAAAAAAAAAAGTTAGGACCTGCCTACTTTTGAATTGTGCAATCACACACTGACAGGAAACAAAGTGCACTTTGTAGCCAAGTCCCTCATTAACTCCAGAAAGAATTCTGTTCTCCTTTATGCTATACTCTCTTTTGCCATACCTAATGTGCTGCAAAATCTCCAGTCTCTGTTCACTAAGTACAATCTGCTCCTTGATCATATTTTTCACTTCTGTTTTCACAGCTGGGGGATTCTGTATTTCTTCACTTGCCATGAATTCTCTGCAGGATGGGAAAATGACATGTATAATGGAAATGTGGTATCACATCTGATGTGTGTCATATGTATAATGAAAAAATGATGAAATAGTACTGTTTATAGGAAACAGAAGTGAACACCAGTCACTTTGTGTTATTCGCTCTCCAAAATATGACTGTAAAATTTCTGACCTGAAACTCTGAACTACACGGTTCTTTTGGATGAGCTTCCAGTCCTTGACTCTCTCTTGCCATTTCAATTGATGTGATTTTTCCTTCTCAAGCTCAGATTTCATCAGATTAAAGAGCAGCTTGGCAGTTGCCCTCTCATTACCCAGCAGTGTTCGGTTTATATTCTGGATATTAAAAAATAAAATCAGGAGTAGAAGCAGCATACAACACAAACACACACACACAATTGTCTATTTAAAATGAGGGGGAAAAGAATACAAATGATAAAGAATACTCTTCAAATTAGAATTCTCCTCTATATGTCAGTGATTGATAAGTAGAATAAATGAACTTCAGTTGGGAAAAAGAGACATTCTGGGAATATTCAGATTGCTGTCTTGCCCCAGGTAAGACATTTACCGTGGCCTCATCATTTATGAGCTTGTGAACATCAGCTGCCAAGAAGAAGGAAATCACCTCCAGTTTCACTGTATACTTGTTCAATACATCTGTTATCTGTGTAATAAAAGGATGAAGAAAAGCGACAACTCAAAAACTTTAACTCAAATGTCAGTTTCTCAAGTTAAAAATTTATATGAACATGACAATTTTTTCCATTAATTTCAATTCGCTGATAAATAAATCTTAAAATATTTATCCCAAATCTCTTAAGGATTGATTTTTAAAAATCATTCATAAAAAAGTAACTAAAGCTTTCCACTTTGTTACTGTTTTCTCTTTAACATCTGTGATAATTGAGTGCTTTGCAGACAAGCTGCAATATTAATTTAAAAATCAAACACACTTCCTTTCAAATATCTGGAGTGAAGCCTGTTTTAAGCAAATGCAAAATGTAAGGAAATGTGGCCATCTCTGGCCTTTTTCATAACTAATCCCACAGGAAAGTTACTGGTGATACTCCTAGACCTACTCACTGTGTCTGTGTTACAGAGAGAGGACAAACAGATTTTGTTTGCCTACAGGGACAATGCAGCAAGGACTTCCTTATGGACTGTCCATTCATTTATCCAAGCACTTACTGTGATGTCCAACAACTTTTACAAGTCAGCCTGAAGCCCACACAACTGCAAAACATCTGTTCCTGATACCCAGCCTATCCAAACTAAAATTGAACTAGTAGCTCTTTCTCAGATGAAGAATAGGTATGTTCCCCCCCAAAAAATAACAGACCAGATGACAGTTTGACCTAAAAAACCCTGCAGGAATATAAAAGCAGCTCACATATTCATTCCCTGCACCTTTAGGACAGATTATTGAGGAAGAAAGAAACACCTTGAAACTGGAAAAAATGTATTTTCTCCTGGTTATGTGGGTATAAAATGAGTGAATGGTCTACTGGTGAAAAGAAAGCAATCACCACACAACAGAACTACTGGCAGACTCCTGTGGAAACAAGCTCCTCTTTGCTCTGCCTCCAGCATTATCAGCAAATAATAATCTTATGCTTAAATAACATTAAGTAATTAAGACTGCATCTCACTTTAGCAGCCCGATTCCTTTCAATCTCCTTTAGGGATTTATCCATTCCCCTAATCCACTTCTTTCTCTTTGAGGATTCCTGCTGGATCATATTCCACAGTTCTTCCAAAGCCTGCAACGAGAATTTACTCTCAATCTCATTGAAAAGTAAATGTAAAAAAACTAAAAAAAACCCCAACAAAACAAAACAAACAACCAAACAAAAAAACACCAACAAAACAAAACCAAAAAAAACCCAAACCAAACCAAACCAACAAACAAAGGAAAAAAAAGATTTAAGACTCCAGTGAGCCCTAAGAACATGTTACACAGTGGCTTGTGCCACTGAAGGTGAGCCAATGCTCTGAGCTGCCTTACTTCAAAGGAGGAACCTTCTAGAGCCGTGTCACACTCCATCTTTTCAAACAGAAGTGCACTTCTTTTATCTGATTTCATCACTTGCAGTTGAAGCAATTCTTGAAGCTCCAAAATTGAGGCTTCAGTCTCCTAAAAAGAAAGTCAGTGCAATCCTTTGAATGCTGGGGGCCCTGGGCTTAGAACAGTACTCAAGAGTGTCTGGATGAAGTGCTTTACTCTGCCAATGCAGTCCAGCTCCTGCTGCATTTCGGTCACCGCTCGATCGTGACGCTTTTGCCGCCGTTCTGTCACACATTTCAACGGATCACCTCGTGTTTCCTCAGGCACTGCCAAAAAGAAGCGAGGATATTGGACCCTGGAACTGTTGCTGCAAAACATGGGATGCATCAACAATAAACCCCTAAACCCAGACTGTGACTGCTGCAGCTCTCACAGTGTGCAACAACTTTCCGTGGGAAGGGGAATCTTTGCAAATGGAGGTTGAAAACGCTGGAGCATATTTTAAAATTTCCTTTATTACCTTGTGATTTTCAGGAGGATAAAAGCACAGAAATGATCAACTATCAACTAAGCTCAGGTATGATGCAAGGAAATTGCATCATTCCAAGAAGGAGACCTGCTTACATCAGAATTGGAATTTACCATCTGAAATTAAGCTGTAAATGACTGACAATTTCACAACCATTTTTCAATAGGATGAGACTCTGCATCTTCAAAATTACCTACCAATCATCAAAAACGTGTCAGATCTTTTCTGAGCTTGATTTTATACCTTGTTCAACTAAAAGTGTTACACGTAAGGTGTCTCCTATGAAAGTAAATTAAAATAGCTGACATTAAGAAAAACCAGTTGTACCAACTATATCAGGCAGGCCTCTGACTTCCTCAGCTGAACTTGTATCTGCATTTCTCCAGGCCTTTAGAGGTTTTGTAGGTTCTCTGAAACGAGAAGAGAATACAGCTTTGATGTGTACTAAATGTGTAAGAAAAGGGACTGGCACAGTAGTATAATATTAATTTTAATTGACAAAAGTAGCATTTAAGTGATCTAAAGAATCAACAGTGCTTCTTCTGAGATGAACTGAACTGAACTAGCATGGTTTCACCCCAATTTCAGATCTGTTATGAGGGCATTAAAGGAACACATGCTAGATTTAGCGCATGTAAACTACAAACATACTATCTCTAAAAGGTCTAAGAATCTATGAACTCTTAAGGAGGAACTAGCAAGAAATGTGGAAATAGCCTTTGTCTGCCCACTGCTCTTCCCATCAGCTTGGGCACTGTGTTTCTCCTTAGGGTCAGGAATCCAGATGTTATTCTTCAGCAGCAGGGTTAGGCTAAAAAAGGATGGGCACATTAACTTCTTTCTTGTTCATTACATGATCTTACTGCATTATCACCATCATCATCATGTAAATCATCAACATACTTTGAAATATAGTTCAAAAAGATATGTCAGGGAGTATGTCTAGATTGCTTTGAGCAAAGACAGATGATTTCTCTTGAAAAGGAAAGCCAGACAATATGCCTGCCATTGCAAATACCAGCGTGTTAGGCTGCACTTGAACAGGCAGCAGCTCATTATGCTGAATTTACATCTGGCAAGGAGACAGTGTATTACAAATTGTTAGTTCTGTGACCAAGAATTCAGAAATTTCTAGTTCCCAGGGCAATCTCACAACTTCATACCTATTGTCATGAACATGTAGTTGGGGTTTTATGCTTCTGTTTCTACCTGTCTGATTGTGACTTTTTTGGGGAGTCGCTGATGGGTGTTTCTCCAACACACTTGTGCTGATGACATGGAGGCAGCGTGGAATCGGTAGACGTTTCTGAATGCTCATCCAGAGTGAGCATTTTACTCTTCTTAGAACACCTAGTCTTCTTCTTTCCTTCGTTCAAAATGGGTGCTTAAGTGAGCCTTCAAAGAACCATAATCACACCAGTTAGGATTCCTTCCAACCTACTGAACAACAGTGACAAAATAGTTCATAAAAATTGAGGGGGAAGGGCAGCAGAAAGGAAAGGTAAAAACATGAACCCTACTTGGCATATGCATAACCATACATTTTCATCTAAGGCTGTTTTCAAAATGACCAAAAAAAGGATAACCTTTCCCTCAGAGAGGAAAAGTGGAGCCAACTGGATTGTGTGCCTTGTTTACAGTTCCCAGGAAACCCAAAGTAGAGTGAGAAATGCCTGAATCTGGCTAACTGTGCCTCTTAATACATTTTACTGCTGTGTTATAATTCTGCCTTCAGTTATTATACCCTGGTAAACAACAAAGAGAGAGGAACACATGTGGATGCATTTGAGAGCTGGAGATGACACAATTATTGCCTACTAAAACCAGCCCAAACCAGTAAGGTTGACAGTGACCTCTGGTCTGAGGTCACTTCAACAGCCAGCAAACAACTGACCAACGGAGCCAACTCCTTTGTTTTTTACTCAGTCCTTTGGGTCTCCCAGGTCTCTCCCGGTCACTCCCGGGTTTCTCCCGGTCAACCCAGGTTAATGCCGAGTCTCTCCCGATCGATCCCGGCTCTTTCTCAATTAATCCCAGGTCTCTCCCAGGTCTGTCCCGGTTAATCCCAGGTCTCTCCCGGTCTCTCCCTGGCGACGGTCCCAGTCGATCCCAGCTCTCTCCCACTTAATCCCGGGTCTGTCCCGGTCGATCCCGACTCTGTCCCGTGTCTGCCCCGCTCGCTCCCGGCTCTGTCTCAGGTCTCTCCCGGCTCTGTCCCGGGTCTATCCCGGGTCTGTCCCGGGTCTCTCCCAGCTCTGTCCCCGCCGCCCCTCAGGCCCCTCTTCCCAGACCGAGGCCGCGCGGGGGTGTTGCCGGAGCAACGGGGAGGGGGCGTGGCCAACGCCGGGGAGGCCCCGCCCATCCCGAACACAGCGCCCCCTGCCGGTGGCGCCCGGCACCGTCTGTCCCCAACCAGACCGACCCCAACCGGACCCACCCCAACCGGACCGACCCCAACCGCATAATCCTCAACCGGGATCGTCCCCAGCCGCATCGTCCCCGCCAGGATCCTCCCCAAGCGGACCGTCTGTCCCCAACCTCATCGTCCCCGCCGAGCTCGTCCCCATGTCCCCCCCCCAGCTCGGCATTGTCAGTCCCCTCCGGGCTCGTCCCCACCGGGCACACCCGGACCTGAGCTCAGGCCCCCGGAATCGCAGCGCGAGGTTCGAGGTGCCCTCCGCAGGAAGGCATGCCACCCGTTCCAAGCCCGGGCCTTCCAGCTCAGCGCAGGACTCACAGATCTGGCTCGGGGTGTCCCTCTGGGAACATCCTGAGGGTTCCTTTGGGCTCTGGCACGGTGGGTCCCACTGGGAACATCCTGAGGGTCCCCGCGGGCTCTGGCACGGGGGGTCCCACTGGGAGCATCCTGAGGGTCCCCGGGGAGTTGCACTGGGAACATCCTGAGGGACCCTGTGGGCTCTGGCACGGTGTGTCCCACTGGGGACATCCT